>JAVKPL010013873.1:0-122057 GCA_032173675.1 Gastrolobium villosum | reverse complement strand
GTTAGCCTTACGCTCAGTTACATATGTCTCTTGCTACTCTCTGCATCCCCCAGGTTTCTAATTGGAGAGAGAGACCTTTCCGGTTTGTGAGCTTGGCAAGATCATGGTTCCTTCCCTTCCTTCCTCAAAGAGCATTGGAATCCCAATTTTGATGTTTCTTCCTCCTTATCTCGCTTGGTCAATCCGTTGAAGGTGTGGAATAAGCAGGTGTTTGGGGATATCTTAACTAAGAAGGAGAGGCTGTTATTGAGTCTCCAAGAGTTGCAAGCTAGAATTCATTCTACTAATGATGATTCCCTCTCCCCTCTAGAGCTTAATTTACAACAAGACATCACTGCTGTGCTGGAGGCAGAGGAAAGTCTCTGGTTCCAAAAATCTAGAACCAAATGGATTGAGGATGGGGACAAAAACACAAGATTTTACCATATCACTACTATGATCAAGAGAGCTAGGAACAAGATTCTTGTCATAAAGAATGAAGCTGGTCACTGGATAAAAGAGGAAGAGAGCATAATAAGGCTATTTCTTGCGTTTTATACGGGTCTTTTCACTGAAGATCACATAGCTAGACCTTGGCATAATACTATAACTAAATGGCCTAATCTCTCTCAACAAGAAATGCGCATGTTGGAAGCTCCTATTAACCCCCAAGAAATACATCAAGCTTACTTTAAAATGGGTCCTTTGAAGGCTCCTGGACCGGATGGTTATCCAGCATTATTCTTCCAGCAAAATTGGGATGTCATTGGTAAGCAAACTGTGGCTTCTGTTATCCATCTTTGGCTTAATCCTGGGAATATCAAAGACATTAACAAAACCCTTTTAGTCCTGATTCCTAAAGTTCAAAATCCTGAAAGGGTTGCCCAGTTTAGACCGATTGCTCTATGTTCTGTGTTATATAAAGGGATTAGCAAGATCATTGTGAACAGGCTGAAGCCATTCCTTAAGAAGTTGGTATCTCCCCACCAAGTCAGCTTTGTGCCTAACCGTAATATTCAAGATAATATCATCATTGTTCAGGAGATGATTCATACCATGAACAGGATGAGAGGGAAAAGAAGTTTTATGACTGTGAAAATTGACTTAGAAAAAGCTTATGACCGTATTTCTTGGGATTTCATTCAAAAAGTTCTTGA
The DNA here is from genome assembly GCA_032173675.1 of Gastrolobium villosum. NCBI lineage: Eukaryota > Viridiplantae > Streptophyta > Magnoliopsida > Fabales > Fabaceae > Gastrolobium > Gastrolobium villosum. The sequence continues at coordinate 120,921 of JAVKPL010013873.1, read as the reverse complement.
GGAAATCGGTATTCCTTCTAAGTTGATCTCCTTAATCATGGCCTGCATTACTTCCTCTGAATTTGAGCTTCTCTGGAATGGGGCTAAAGCTGGAGCCATTCTTCCTACTAGAGGTCTAAGACAAGGTGACCCCATTTCACCTTATATCTTTGTTTTATGTATGGAGAAACTCTCCCACCTTATTGCTGATGCAGTAGAAAATAAAAGTTGGATACCCTTGAAAGCTGGAAAGGGTGGACCAAGGATTTCTCACTTGCTTTTTGCAGATGATTTAATGTTGTTTGCGGAAGCTTCAGAAACCCAAATTACCAAAATCATGGAGATCCTGAATTTGTTTGGTGATGTTTCTGGACAAAAAGTAAACAAAGATAAGACCAGTATTTTCTTTTCAAGGAATATTGATGAGGGTCTATCCAGGAAAATAACAAGCATCGGTGGCTTTGCTCCTACAAAAAACCTTGGGAGGTACCTGGGTTCGATGATGAAGCATGACAGAGCTAGCAAGAGCCTTTATAGTGAAGTCCTGGACAGAATTCACAAAAGGCTGAATGGGTGGTCTAAGCAGAATCTCTCTATGGCTGGTAGAGTTGTCCTAGCCAAATCAGTCATTTCCTCTATCCCTATGTTCCACATGCAAAATAACATCATTCCTCTGGGGATCTGTGATGAAATTGAAAAAATCCAAAGACGATTCATTTGGGGTGGTACTAAAGAAAAAAGGTCAGCCCATCTGGTTTCTTGGGAGAAATTGTGCAAGCCTAAGTGCTTGGGGGGCCTTGGTATCATTAATTTAAGGAAGCAGAATGAAGCTTTCTTAATGAAAATGGCTTGGTCTATTATTCATGATCCTCACCAGCTTTGGTCTCGAGTTCTCCTTGCTAAATATGGGAGGAAGGTGGAATTGCATGGTAATTGCATCAGTAAGGCTTATGATTCAAGACTTTGGAAGAATCTCTCTAAAATCTGGCCTGTACTTCTGGACAACTTGAAGTGGAACATTGGTGATGGTAAAAACACCAATTTTTGGCTAGATGATTGGCTTGGAGATATTCCTAAGCTGCTAAATGTTGCAGTCATGGAACCCCATCCTCTGCTCATTGCTGATACTGTGGCTGACTGTATTGACAAAAACTCCAACAATTGGAACTTCACCTTTCTTCATCAGTTCTTTGAACAACATGTGGTTAATTTGATAGCAGCCATTCCCCCTCCCACTACTTCAGCTGGGTGTGATGTGCTTGCTTGGAAGGATCTGAACCCATCGATCTCTTTGGTTAAAAAGGCTTATACAAGCCTGATGAAATTTGATGCTTTATCTCCAAACTTTCACTGGGAGATTATTTGGAAATGGAAAGACCCTGAAAAATACAAATTTCTGATCTGGAAGCTTGCTCATGGAAGGATTCTGACCAACCAATTAGTTTCCAAGTGGGGAAATACTTCTGACAGGTGCAAACTCTGCCCTGATAAGGTAGAAACCATTCTCCATGTCTTTAGAGATTGCCCCCGTGCCTCTAAATTCTGGAATTGCTCTTTGTTCACTACTCAGCCTCCTTTGTTCTTTACTGAACAGACTTTGCACATCTGGCTTGATAATTGCTTATTATTTTCTGATGTGAGACAGCCTAATTGGAGAGATTATTTCTTTATATCTTGTTGGTATATTTGGCTGTGGAGAAATAAAGATTGCCATGAACAAGATTTCAAGATGCCTGATAATGTGACTGGTGAGATTCAAAGAAATTGGGTGGTTTTGTCTAATGCTAAACAGGTGCTCAGCTCAACCTCCAGATCCTTTAGCATCAGGACTCCCACTCATTGGATTCGGCCAGAGGTGAATTGGCTTAAATTAAATGTTGATGGAGCCGTTTCTTCTAAGAGAGCAGCTTGTGGAGGTCTCTTGAGAAACAAGGATGGTGTTTGGGTTGGTGGCTTTCAGTCTTTCCTTGGTTCTTGCTCTCCTCTTCATGCTGAGCTGTGGGCTATTCTCCATGGTCTCGATCTAGCTTGGCAGCTAGGTACTCCTAAAGTGATTGTTGAGAGTGACTCCTCTCAAGCAATCAACTTGCTTTCTTCTAATGGGAAAGATGCTCGACAACTGCCCCTGGTAGTTAGGATTCGAGCTTTTATGGAAAGAAATTGGATGACTGCTCTTTCTTTCACAAACAGAGAAGCTAATAGCTGTGCTGATTGGCTAGCAAAGGATGCTCTTTCCAAGCACCTTGGTGTCTACCTTCTTTTGAATCAACCGTCTGAGCTGCAAAATCTGTTGGAGAAAGATGTCCAGACCCCTGCTGGCCAACCATCTGTGTGGAATCCTGACTAAGACCTTTGTGTTGCTTCTTTATGTTTTTCTTTTCTGCTTTTTGTTTTGTTCTTTTTTGGTTCTGTTTCTGTTTTGCTTTTTGTTGGGGCTTTGCCCCTTTTCTGTACCAAAAAAAAAAAAAAGATAATTTACATAAACTATGAGCGGTTATACTTTGTGTGAATCTGAAAAGTTATTTTTTTTTGTCTCTTCAGTCACATCGCTGATGTATAAAATGAAAAAAAAAAACAATTTTTCATATTTATACAAAGTATGACAGGCCATACTTTGTGTAAGTCATTAAAAGAACAGAAAACTTGTTTCATTATAAATGACACACACTAAATATGTCACAATTTCCTATAAGATCGCTATGATTCCATTTGTGAGCAATGGATTATTTTTCTCTTATTACTTTAATTATAGAGAAAAGTTGAATAATGTCCTTGTGGTTTACTCCAAAATTACTTATGTCTTTGTGGTTTTTTTCTTATTACATATATCCTCGTGGTTTCTTATTTTTTTACAAAACACATAAACATATGTGATAAAAAAAATCACAGGAATATAGTGATTTTAAAGCAAACCAGAAGAATATTAATGAAATTTTCCCTTAATTATATTGTCTCCATTCTCCTATACTTAACCCTAATTGCGTATTCTATCTGAATCTATTGACTTGTGTGTCTGAATCTCTATGGTACCTCACTCTCTCATTTTGTCAGTTAACCATCCAGCGAGCACCATCATTAACTACCACACAAGAAGATCTACAGGAGCAGATGCAAACCGTTCATGTGTCTATACTAAACCCACAAAGTTTATAATTAGGAAGAATAAAATAAAATTTAAGAGTTAGGATTGTTGTGTCCCATATATTATATAATATTTTTAGAATTTTAGTTAGAATTAAAAAAATTAAATTAAAAGAAAAATCATATTTTGATCTAAAAAGGAATATATTTATGATTAAATTAAAAGGAAATTCAAATTTACATTTGTATTTTCTTAAAAATAAATAGATGAGCATTATTATTTGACTGATAATAAAATGAAAATTAAGTCACTCAAATTAAAATAATTAAGTACAATTAATAGATAAGAGTAAAATATTAATTTTTTTTCTATTACTCTGTAGATTAAAGTGGGTCTGATTGATAAACCGGGTTCGATAGCTGAGGCCGGATGATCCAAAAAAATCCGGTTCGGGTAGGCCTAAACGTATATAAATTGACTAGTATGTGTTTATCTGAATAGATGAATGAACCAATGAACAAAGGCAAGAACTTCTTCATCACTGCAGCGCAGTGTGAATCACTCTTGCGTAAATATTCAGCTTCTCATTCCCTTTCTGAAACTAAACAGTTGCATGCTTTTATCCTCACCTTTGGCCTATTCTCCTCCTCCAACCTTTGTTCTAAGCTTGTCACAACCTACGCGCAATGCCACCATGCTTCCTATGCGTCCCAACTGTTTGATAAGTTGCCCCAACGAAGTTTGTTCTCCTGGAACACTATGATGAGGTTGTATGTTCAAATTGGTCGCCCCCATGATTCCCTGAACTTATTTTTTGAAATGCTCGATTCGGGTCAGACTCTGCCTGACAACTTCACATACCCAGTTGTTATCAAGGCTTGTGGTGACTTGTCCTTGATTGATATGGGCGTTGGAGTTCATGGACAGACATTTAAGGCTGGATTTGATTTGGACACGTTTGTCCAGAACTCTTTGTTGGCAATGTATATGAACGCGGGAAAGAAAGCAGCAGCACAATTGGTTTTTGACTTTATGCAGGAACGAACCGTGGTGTCTTGGAATACCATGATTAATGGTTACTTTCGGAATAACTGTGCAGAGGAGGCGCTGAGGGTTTATAATAGAATGATGAATGTCGGTGTAGAGCCTGATTGTGCAACCGTGGTTTCAGTATTGCCAGCTTGTGGGCTTTTGAAGAATGTGGAGCTTGGGATAGAGGTTCATGCCTTAGCTCAGGAGAAAGGGTTTTGGGGGAATATGTTAGTTAGGAATGCAGTGCTGGACATGTATGTTAAGTGTGGAAGGATGAAAGAAGCACTGTTATTAGTGAATGGGATGGTTGAGAAGGATGTGGTGACATGGACAACATTGATTAATGGATATATTCTGAATGGTGATGCAAGAAGTGCTTTGATGCTTTGTCGGATGATGCTGTGTGAAGGAGTGAAACCAAATTCAGTAAGTATAGCTTCTCTACTATCAGCCTGTGGCAGTTTGGTTTCTTTGAACCATGGCAAGTGCCTGCATGCGTGGGCAATAAGGCAAAAGCTTGAGTGTGAGGTTATTGTGGAGACTGCCTTGATTGATATGTATGCCAAATGCAATCATGGCAACCTAAGTTATAAAGTGTTTATGAAAACCTCAAGAAAGAGAGCGGCCCCATGGAATGCGGTTCTATCCGGTTTCATACAAAACAGGCTTGCAAGAGAAGCAATAGAACTCTTTAAACAAATGTTAGTGGCAGACGTACAACCTGACAATGCAACCTTTAATAGTCTTCTTCCTGCATATGCTATTCTTGCCGACCTCCAGCAGGCAATGAACATACATTGTTACCTTATAAGATCAGGATTTCTTTACTGTCTTGAAGTAGCAAGTATTCTAGTTGATATATACTCGAAGTGTGGAAGTTTAGGATATGCTCATCAGATTTTTAATATAATTCCTCTTAAGGACAAGGATATTATTATTTGGAGTGCAATAATTGCAGCTTATGGAAAGCATGGGCATGGTGTAATGGCTGTGTCACTTTTCAATCAGATGGTACAATCTGGAGTAAAACCAAATCAAGTTACTTTCACCTCTGTTTTGCATGCTTGCAGCCATGCAGGTTTAGTGGATGAGGGTTTGTCTTTGTTCAAGTTTATGCTTAAACAGCATAAGATTATTCCTCACGTTGATCATTATACCTGTATCATTGATCTTCTTGGCCGTGCTGGTCGACTGGATGATGCTTATAATCTTATTAGAACAATGCCAATAACACCTAACCATGCTGTATGGGGTGCACTACTTGGCGCTTGCGTGATTCATGAGAACGTTGAACTGGGAGAGGTGGCTGCTAGGTGGACTTTTGAGCTTGAGCCTGAAAATACCGGCAATTATGTTCTGTTGTCAAAACTTTATGCTGCCGTAGGAAGGTGGAGAGATGCAGAAAACGTTAGAGATATGGTAAATGCGGTGGGAATAAGAAAACTTCCTGCTCACAGTTTAGTTGAGGTCAGAAATGTGTGAATTGGACTCGTTCATTTTGTCAGCTTAACAACACTTGCCCACAAACACAAAAATTCTATCCAAGAATGAGAGTCATTATTGCGGTATCTCTGACAGACCCTGTAAAATGGGTAAAGTTATTTCCTTTATAGAGGGGGAAGTGCCTACTTGTTGCCATTATGTCAACTGTGATGGAGGGGATTGCTGGTCTTCTTGGTGACGTATTGCTTCAATAATAGTGTTCAAGGCAGAGATTTGGGCTACAATTTCCTTGAATACACTTGTGTTACTACCCAATACTAAGCAGTGCTTATTGAATCATGCTTTTCACACACATTCATCACCTTACAAATTTCCCAGTTGCCTTGTTTGAAGTTTACCTGAGACCGATTTTCAAGCTATTCATGATAGTGCTTTAGCTAAGGTGTTCTGGACATTTTGTGTCCCTTAGACCTCTCACAACAACTTATTCTTTGGTTCTCTTGATGAGTAGTTGGATTTTTTTGGTATTTCCAGTTTGTTTTCTGATTCAGAGAAAAAGATAGGGCAATCTTATGTAACTTCTCATTGCTTGGCTCCTATGGAACTCATAACGAGCTCATCTATGATGATAGACATGTTCTGCTGCCATATTTCCTGCACAAATCCATGCAATTATTAATGATTTTGAAACAGCAAGACACAGATATCCAAGCTAATACGACAGTGTGATATGTTAACGGAGTTTCCCTATGTAAGATACGTTAGATTGGATGCGGATAGGTCCTCCTTGGGAAATCCCTGGTTATTAGTTTTGGAAGATCGTTCTAAGATTGATTCTTTGCAAGCTCCGCACAAGGTTCAAAAAGTAAAGTTGGGAACACATACAAGGTCTTCACTAGTACATCGTGCTTGCAAAGTCCTCCAAGTTCAACGGGCGTTACATGAAGATAGCGTATTGACTTACTTGCTAGAGTTTGTTAATCTAACTCAACTTGTAGGCTGCTCTTCACTTCTCAAGCTGGGCTTCACATGAACTATTTAGCCAATGCTACTCGAGTAGCCCTTCACACATGGTTTAGTCCAAAAAGATAATTAATATTAGCTCCTCTTCACTGCAAAAGGTCCCCTTTTTTTATGTGCTCATAGAACAAGCCAAGACTTCACCGAGCTAGTAATTTCATAGCCAAAATTTTCATCCTATAGTTTCTCTTTAAATTTTATTTAATCTTTATAGTATAAAATTATGGGTTTATCATCTATCATTTAACATGACCATAAAAATTTTTCTATACACACAATATTTTGTGGGGCCCGCAGCAAAACAAAAATTTCGGCACACAAAACGAGTTTCTATAACATAACACAATTATTTTTCCTACAACATAACTCTTATAAAACCCTAAAATTATTTGGTATCAGTATTATTTTCAAATGCATAGGAAAGTCAGGGTGAGATTCCAAGACTTCCATGTTTGGTAGCAAATGTGAGAAAAAAATTCCAGAATTATTATTTGCCTATGAATCCATTTTCAGTGTAAAATGAGAACAAAAATCCAATCCAAAAATACCATCAAGATAGTGGTATTCTAATTTTGCTTAGGATATGGAAAACTAACATTTAAAATTTTGATAAAAATAACCCGCTTGAGTATGTCTTCGACCATTCAGTGCTGAAAAAAGGATAGGTAAGAGGCTGAAAAAAGGAAACAGTATGCTTGGTATTCAAATAAAAAAATAAAAACGTTAACGGGATTAGTTTGGTAATTTCATCATATCTTCCATCAATATTTTATTTTCAACCAAACATAGACTTAAAAAATTTAGCTCAGCCCAATTTTTCTGGTAATATTTTGATCTACTAAACAACTTTTTTTAACTTTCATATCAAACTCACTTTATCGCCATATTCCCGATAATTGTATTTTACTGGTAAATCTTTTTTCTCTTCTACCAAATGCTTAAGCTTTGTCAAACAAATGCAGAATAACACCTGTCAAATTCCTATAATTTCACTCTAAACAGTAAAAAAACCCAACTAACAGATTATTTTGCATTGTTTTGTAAACTTAAAGATTTATTTGGAAAATTAAACTAGGAACTCAGTCAAAATTTAAGTAAAACTATAAGAACCGAAACATCAATATTATCATAAATTGCCATATTATCAAAAATATGATTAACTAATCTTAAAATTATATACGCTTAATAAAACACATTATTTCTAACTTTTATTGCTAATTATTTCTAATCATCTAATAATTATATTAACAAAATAAATTTCATGCAAAACTAATACTTATACCAAGAAATCAATTTAAAAATTATAAATAAAATATATATATTATTTTAAAAGACATAATTGTGTGATTTTAGGTGAAATGATCATCTAATATGCATATATATTTTTTAACATTTTATCTCATCCACAATATTTTTTCTCTCATCCCCACATCTTCACCAGTTTATGGAGACTCCATAGACACAATTCGCAGACAAAACATAGAGAACAGAGCCTAGCAGTAGACCCTATGAGAATCTTGTTAGAAGTAAAGCAAGTGTCTGCAGAATTATAACCACAGAATGTATTAAGAGAATCTTAAATAGTGAATGTTGGCAAGTTATTTTGTAATTATTAGTGTCCGCAGGGTTATGAAATATTGACTTTTTCTTTTAAAAAAAAAATTATTTGTCAAATAATCTCTTTTTTAAATCTGGTGTGACGATGGCACCCAATGAGGACCCGACTATTTAAATCTGGTGTGACGATGGCGCCCAATGAGGACCTGACTCAGAAAAGAAGATAGGATGTAGAGCCTAGAATTTTATTTTTTCTAATTTGTCTCCAAGATTAAAGTTTTTTTTGACGTAAACTAATAATTCTTGTATCAATTATTCTATCTTTATAATCTTCTCCACTAAAACCTTTTCTTTATTATTTAATTTTTCTATTAATTGATATATGTCTTTCTCTATTGGTTTTGATTTTCTTTATTCTAAACTTAATATTAATTGTTGGATATCTGTTTTTGATGGTAAATTTTCTATAACAATTTTATTTATTTTTCTAAGTAATATTTCTTCTATGATTTTAATATAATCTTAATTATTATTTATCCCTTTTAGTAATTTATCAGTTCTAATTTTGTCTCACTTTCAAGTAACCACTCTAATTCAGTCTTGAAATTAATTTTTTCTTCAAACCACTCTCTAAAATTAAAATATTCGTATCCTGCTAAATTACTCTCTTCTAAATATGGTCTTAAAATTTGTCTTAAATTGATTTGTTCCTCGTGATTTATTAAATAATTTTATCTCCTACACATATAAAAAGAAATGAAAAAAAATATTTGTCATTTTAAATGACATAAATTATGTCATTTCAGGAGAAAGATAGACACAAAATAAATTTTTTATTTAAAATTTAAATTAAAAAAAAACTACTTTCTCTCTCCCCTAATTTTCATTTTATGTGTCTATCTCTCTCTTAAAATGAGATAACTTAAATCATTTAAAATAACAAATATCAAAACCAATAAAAAAATATAAAACCCATATAAAAAAAATAAACCTCATAAAAGTGTATATAATAAATAAATTTTATCTGCTATAATATGAAAAACATTAAATCCTATAAATAATCAGCAATCCACTATACAACAAGTAGTCTTTTAAATCAATCAAACGAAATATGGATTCATAATAATTACCAAATATATATATATATATATATATATATGGATTCATAATCATTTGTCATTGCACTCCAGCCAAATAATCCTGAAGGAAATCAAGTATCAATACTGCTTTCCGGCGATAACGAGCATCACAAGAAAAACAAGATTCAACCAAATAAAAACGGAAACAAAGGAGTATTTGATAAACACAAGAAAAGAAAACATTTTTCTTTCCACTATTTGGGATATAGAACGCCAAACTAAAAACAGGGTGCCCGCGTTTGTATGCAGTACCATTTTTCCCATTTAGGGCTATAAAAAGTGCAGCATCACTTGAAAAACATAATGATCCGTACAGCATGTATGATACGATATTACGGGACGATAATACAGAAACAACAATAAAAAAAAAATAGAAAAAAAACTTAATAAATATTAATTCCTTCAGAGCAAAGTAAACGAGAAAGACACATATCAAGAGTTGCTAAATCTAAAAACCTCTAAAAGGAACATGGAGGATGGGGATCAAGGGAAATGCTCATATTCCTGTAAAAGCTTTCTTAACAGCGCCAGAAGAACCAGCAGGAACCACTTTCAACACGTTAAATCTCACTGTCTTAGACAATGGCCTGTTAGAGAGAAAAATAAAAATAAATAAATAAAAACAAGAAATTAAACGCAGTCACAGAAGTTGAAGACTGTATTTCAAGCTACAGATTTCACAGGACAAGGGTAAATAAAGAGTCAGTCACCAACCTGCACTGTCCAATAATAACATGATCTCCCTCCTTCACACGGAAACACGGAGATATATGTGCTGGAATATTTGAGTGCCTCTTCTCGTACCTAAGGGAAAACCAAACAGATAATAAGCTAATAGAAAAAGAATAAGGCACAACTCGAACTTACTGAAAGGTGAAGAAGCTTGCCTTTGGTATTTTTTGATAAAATGAAGATAATTCCGACGAACAATGATAGTCCTTGTCATTTTTGCACTGTGGCAAGTGCCAGCAAGAATTCGACCACGGATGGAAGCATTGCCGGTGAATGGGCATTTCTTATCAATGTAAGCGCCTAGACAAGAAGACGAACAAGCCAATCTTGTTAGAATCACAGCAGATGTTCAGATCAATGAGCAAAATATCTCATTTCTACTCTCAGCTGGTAACCACAATAAACATAAAGGAAAAACATATCTATTTCATTAATATTTAATAACACGTGAAAACTATCCACAACATGACCATTATATATTCAATCTAAACATCTATTATTACATCTTGAACCAAAACATAAAAGCAGAACAGCAGCATTGATGTGAAACTGTTTAAATTGCATTGCATGGGCTCACAATACAGTTTCTATGATGCCCAACCACAAGGGAGAGACCATTTTCATTGATGTATCAACAAACATGTATAACCATGTATCAACAATTAACTCACAGATATTATATGTATCCAATGCAATAAAAAACAAATCAAGTACGAATTACAATAACTAAACTGCGGATATAGATACACAATCTAAAGTTGAGCAAAGAACATTAAATTAAAAGATTGTGGGAGCTCAAACCTTCAATTGCATCTCTGGGAGTCTTGAATCCCAAACCAATACTTTTCCAAAACCTGTTCCCTCCTTTTCCAGGCCTCTTCCCCTTACCGGATTTTTTCGAACTGCATCAGTGACCACATAAATCCTCAATGCCATTACAGATACAATAAAAATTCAAATGGTTGTATTGGAAAAAAACACAATATACAGAAAAAGAAAAAATAAATAAATAAAAGAGTGAAACAAACTTACGAGAGAAAAACCTTGGGTTGCTTCAAAAAAGCCTTCTCCGTCTGCAAAAGAAGTAAAAATATGTAAGTTTTCAGAAGTTAAGGAAAGAAGCTCTGAAATGATTTATGGATCAGAACCTGCTCCGCCATTGATAGAGACCGAAAGGTGAAGGGTGCAAGCAGAGCAGAGAGAATTTAGCAGCAGACACAAATAGCACAGCAAGCAAAACCCTAATTCAAGAAAGGAGGATCGATCGGGAATTATAACTGAGGTTGATCACCCAGCCCAAATCGAAATGGGCCAGCCTAAATATTCAATATAATTTAGAGTTGGGGACGTTTTCTGAAAATCTGGGTAAGCCCAATATATGTATGGGTTCGCTGTTTCTATATTTAATGTAGATAATTTATCTATAGTGAACCCAAAGTGATATCATTTTGAGGAGGAAATCAAGTTATTTTTGTAATTATAATTTATTTCAGGATTATGTGGGATATGACTTAGTGGGACAGCTCTCCCAATATCATAGCAAATAAATTTTGAATTGTCTAAAGTAAATAAAAAAATAGTTAGATATGGTATTTATTATGAACCATAATTCATACTCACATGTGGTTTAGAGATTAATAAGATATCGAGGCAGTGATAACAAGTGACAAGCAAGCATAAATTTAGCAATTATGAGGCCTTTGTAAGATTTGAAATTACTACCAACGTATATTTATCATATTACCAACTTCTTCTTTTTTTAATAAAAAATAGGGGAAATTAACACAAAAAAAACCAACAAATTTTCTCAAAATCACTTATCCCTCCTCTCGGAAATTTTTAATCATTTATCCTTCTACTTAAAATTTCGTTATCGCTTACCCGCTAATTTGATTTTTCATTCAAAATTTTGTTAACAAAGTTAAAAAAAATTAAAATTACCAAAATTACCTTAATAAAAAAATATAAATATCATTCCTTCACAAACGCAGTTTTAGACTAACTTACGAAATCAAGATATAAATTAATGTTATTAAAATTGGCCCGGTCATTGACCCGGTTGAGGTATTGGGTCACTGGTTCAACCGCATCACCCGGTAATTATATACAATTTTATAATTTGTATTAAAAAATTATCAACATACTCAAATATCTAAAAAATAATAATTAAAATTTCAAATGTTTTTAATATAAAAAATAATAAATCACATATTATTATCCAATAAAGGATCAAACAAAAATATAATGATCGTGATACGGGACTTTAGGTTCAAAAAATGACATCTCTAACTATAAATCAAATCAAATTTTTTTGCATAGTGCATAGTTGAGGTAATATTAGTATTGTAAATACATAATTTATGTAAGTCAATAAGCAAAAAAATATCCAAATATGTCCTTTATGATTTTATTTTATTTTTTGTGAGTGGGCCGGGTCACCGGTTAACCGATCGAGTCATCAGTTTTCATGAAAATCGGCGCCGGGTTGCACCGGTTCTGAGGCATGGTCGGTCCGTTGCTTTAACCGGACCGGTTATATGACTGGTTTACCGATTTCTCGGTCGACCCGGGTTTATTAACACTGATATAAATATAAATCAACAATTGAATCCTCTCTCTACCCTTATGAAATTTCGTATCATTACAAATGTGACAATAAATCTTTTTTTTTTTATACTTTTGCTTACATTCATGTTTTCTCCAAACTATATTGTTGTCTTCCTGCGTTGCTGAGAGTAGAGAGAGGATTCAATCGTTGATTTATATTCATGTCTTGATTCCGTGATATCGTCTAAAACTGCATTTGTGAGGAAATTATGTTTTTCTTTTTTCTTTTTTTTGTTAAGGGTAGTTTTGGTATTTTTTTAAAAAATTAACTATGTCAACAAATTGGATGGAAAATCAAATTAGAGGCTAAGTGATAAAAAAAATTTAAGTAGTGCGGTAAATGTTTAAAAATTTTGGGGAGGGCGTAAATGATTTTGAAGAAACTTGTAGGGTTTTTTTTTTAAGTTTCCCCTAAAAATTAAGCAAAACAAAATGTGTAGACGAAGTTGTAGAGTACGAAAATTACAATATGAGTAATTAATAGATGATGAATTGAGAAATTAATAAGGTGTTAGGAACGTGATTTTCATACTTAATAGGAGGTTAGTTAATATTATAAAAAAAAATTATTTCAAACAAACTTTTATATAAGAAACTGATTACCAATATATTCAAAATATTCATGATGTACAATTTTTACAATTAAACAATGTATAATAATACAGACATGACATAAAAAATAATTAAAATGCTAAATTAAAGAAGTGGTAAAAAGATTGCAAACTAAGATTTATCCTTTGTTATTAGTCGAGCACAAGACCAAATATCATTTTTACAGTAAATTAATTAGCACATTTTAGTTCTAATCCAACTCGAAGACACTAGAACGAAATCAAATATATATTTTGTTATCTGGAACCACAAATTTGGGATATATAATTCTAAGGATTTCATTACTTCTGATTTAGTTGAATATACTAATGTTGGGTATAAATATATGGGGTTTGATTTTCTCATGTTGTATGAGAATTTAATTATTATGTTGTGACTCAACTAGTGGGGGTCCCACATTTATTAAAAAAGAAAAATGTAAAGAAAAGCTTTGCACGCAAATCAAAAGATCACAACATAAGAGTTGAATTCTCATGCAACATAAAAAAATGTTTTCTCTAAATATATTCCATATAAAGTTCATTCTCAAACTAGTTATATGTTTTGTTATAATGGTACTGCAATTTATTGGCATTATTTCAAGCAATCGCTAGTAAGTGCATCTTCTAACCACTTTGAGATTATTGCTTTATATGAAGTTGGAAGAGAGAATCCTTGCAAATATATTATAACACATATTCACAATTCTTGTTGTTTAGCATTAGCCTCCTAGTATAATTTATAAAGACAATGTTGCTTGTATTGCACAAATTAGAGGAAGATATATTAAAGGTGATAAGACCAAGTATATCTCGTCAAAATTTTATAATACTAAAAAAAATAAAAATACAAATTATAATACTGATAAACTCCAAGAAAATCCATAAATTGATGTTAATCACATAAATGATGAATTAGCTATAACAGTCATTATTATCGAAAGCTAGTGTAAAAACTATAAACGATAGAAACGCATTATAAAAATGCTTCTTAGTAAAAATAGGTAAAAACATTGCGTAGAAATGTAAAAAGGGTGGAAGCGCAAGTTTTTAAGCTTTTACTTAAACTCAATTTTTTTAAATCCTTTTTTTCAATTTTTTTAAACTCAATTTTCTCTTTTTGTGTTTTTGGATTTATGTTTTATATAGTTATGTGACATATATTTTAAATATGAAGTTATTTATTGAATTTTGAGTAGTGTTATGTGATTTTTTTTTTTACTTACACATCTATATAATTCTGTATCTTGACTTTAAGTAGTAGAAAATTTATATTTCGTGTCGTTTATACGATTTACGTTTCTATTACCCCTTCTGTTTCTACATCGAAACTTAATTTTGACAATATTTATGATTCTCTTAAAAGAGAGATATTATGAATGATAATCAGTACTCCTTTCCTTTTATCCATGTTTTGTTCCAATAGCTTTTTACAACATTTTTTATTTTTTTTTTGGTATGCACAACATAAGTATTTTAATTAGGTAGAATCATACAAATAACTAAAAAGAATATTTAGCAAGGACATTTAAAAAAGGATTTGGGAGAGCCGCCCCCGAAAGGGTCCGACAGTGCTCGATGATGATTAGTCTTCGGTTACGGCCAGAGGATATACCTTTGAATTTATTCAAAAAAAAAATACTTTTAATTAGGCAGTTTAAAATAGCATATAAGTAAAGATCAACATCCAAATAGAAGTGTTATAAAATCATGTTTATTGATACAAGGGAAAGTATGTTAAACTATGAATATTGTATTACTTTTTTAAGTTTTTACCCCATGGATATTTTTTTAGGAAGTTTTCATGAAACATATTTATAGTGTATGCTCATCCAATAGATAATGTTTTAAAATATTTGTGGAAGTGGATGATCTTTTTATGTCTTATGATATATATGACTTTTTATTTTCGCATAACATTTGATATAAGTTTTAACCACCACACTAATAGTATGTTAAATACAACTATATGGTATTCTCATTTTTTTTCCTAGGCTTTGCTGGGGAGTTTGGAGGGGAGGGGAAGGAAGCGGATCCAAGGGGAGGGAAGGAAGGAAATTGGAGGGTATCCCCTCCCCTTGTTTGGGAGTTAAAAAAAAGGTAAGGGAGAAAAAATGGAGGATCAATTTAGAAATTTTTACAATTTTACTCTCTTTCTAAAATTAATATAATTACTATATTTTACAAATAAAATAAAATTTAAAATTGCTAAACAAAATCATTTATGTATTTTTCACACTACTAAAAAAATCATATTTTTAACGAAAATTCTACGTTGAAAACGAAAAAAAATCTGTCAAAAAAATATTTTTCCGTCGGAACACTTTTCATCTAAGGCAATGGAATTTTTATCCGATGAAATATTTTACAAAAATAAAATTTCAGACAAGATTTTCCTCGAAATTTAGTTTTCGCCCAAAGTTTTGACGAAAATGATTTGTTAAATATTTTCGACAAAAAAAAATCCATCAAAAGTTTTGATGGAAAAAAGAATTCCTTCAAAAATTTTGACGAAAATTTTTTCGTACAAAATCTTCGATGAAAATTTCAACGAAAATAATTTTCAAAAATTTTGAGGGAAATGTTTCTGTGAAACTTTGGACAAAATTTAGATTCTGTAAAGAATTTTTTTTGGTGAAAGATTCTGTAAAGAATTTTGATGGAATATTTTTTTGTCGAAATTTTTTGACGAAAATGTGTTTCGTTAAAAATTTTGATACAAATGTTTTTTATCAAAAAATTTGTCGAAAATATTTTTCTTCAAAAATTTTCGATGGAATTGTATTTCGTCGAAAATTTCGGCAGAAACTTTTATCGTCAAAAAATATGACAAAAATATTTTCGTCAATTTTTTTTGATGGAATTTGAATTCTGTGAAGAATTTTGATAAATTTTTTTCGTCAAAATTTTGACAGAAATGTTTTCCGTCAAAACATTTTACGAAAAATCTTCAATAGCAATGTGTTTCGTTAAAAAATTTGACAGAATATTTTTTCTGTAAAATTTTTTTACGAAAATATTTTATGTCAAACATTTTTGACAGAATTGTGTTCCGTTGAAAATTTTGATGGAAATATTTTTTAATCGAAAAAGTTGACGAAGATATTTTTTGTCAAAAAGTTTAACGAAAATATTTTCGTCGAAAACATTCGACGGAATTTAAATTCTGTAAAGAATTTTGATGAAATTTTTTTCCGTCAAAAATCTTCGATGGAAATGGGTTTCATTGAAAGTTTTGATGGAAATATTTTTTGTGAAATATTTCGCTGAATATGTGTTTTTGTGAAATATGTTGAGAGAAATATTTTGACGAAATTTAGATCCCGTAAAGAATTTTGATAAAAAAAAAAATTAGTCAATTTTTTTTTCAGAAATGTTTCTATTCACAAATCTTGATGGAAATATGTTTTGTAAAATATTTGGACGTAATTATTTTACGTCGAAACTTTTCGATAAAAAATGTGTTTCTTCAAAAATTTTGACGAATATATTTCTATGAAAAGTTTTGACGGTATTTGGATTCTATCAATAATTTTGGTTCAATTTGTTTTACATAAAAAATTTATATTAGTGATAATGGCAAAATTTGTTCCGTGTCTAATTCCGTCTTTAGTGTTGAGGGAAGTTTTTTGACGTATATGAATTTCATCAAAAATTTCATCACTATTTTTTACGAAATATTTTTCATCGATAAATTCTTTCGATATTTGAGACTTTTCTAATAATGTCGCATTTAAAAATGATTCACATTTATGTAAATTTCATATTTTAATACTAAGGGTAGATAAGTAATTTTAAATATTTTCCCCTTCAAACCCGGGGAACTTAAATTTTGTGAAGAAGGGGAAAACCTTTCCCTCAATTTTTTTTTTTTAGGGAAATAGTTTTCTCATTTTACATGAGAAAATTATCTCACTCATAATATATGAGTGGGTTCCATCTTGACTTTTTTGTCTTCTCACCTTTTTGTGGACCCCACTCATATATTTTTAACTTTTTTTTAAAATGAGAAAATTAACTCCCTTTTTTTAACTCAAACAAGGGAAGAGTTTCCTAAAATCCTCAATTTCCCTCCTAAAACCATCTCCCCAAACAGACCCTAAGAGTTTATACTTATATCTTTCATTATTTTCTCTCTATTTTTATTTCTTTCTCTCATATTTCGAATTAATTTTATAATAAATATAACTTTATTTAGAAAATTTCATAGGTTATTATTTTTCACTTCAATATTAAAATATTTTTAAATATTTTTTACTTCTTTACAGATCTCTAAGTCAAGAATATTTTAGGTTTTTGTTGAGGGGTATGGATCTAAATAATTTACCCATTGATTTAAAAGGGAGTAATACAACTACATCAAATTCATTCACAATTTAATTTATTTTGAGTATACAGTATAATCAATTTAAATTAAATGTGACTTCATTTTTATGAGTAATTTTTTTTCACCAATTTCCTAACACTTTTTGTCAACGGGTCATTAGAAATGCTTTACTAATACAACAATAAGAAAGAACTCAGCCAATAACTATAATAAAACAGACCAAATTCTAGAGTTAAGAATCTGCATTACCTATAGAATTTTTTCTAAGAAAGGATTTTTATTCAAAAGCATTAAAGCTTTCAAGTGAAAAGAAGCATAAAAGGCAATCAAAGTGGTGCATCAAATTTCTAAGCATTAATAATTTCTGACAAAATATTATATATAACTTCCGAAAAATATAGCAACTCAGCCATTTAAAAAGAAAGTGAAATGAATCTAAGATAGAACTCACTATGCCAGGGTCAAGACAGCCACAATTCTCAAACTAAAGAGAACCTCCACCATATTTTACTATTCAAAAAGTACATTCAATGACATAAAATCTTGACAATTTGTCAAATAATATAATTAACCAAACTCTTTAGTCAGCATATTACTTGCTGACTCGGTAAGCCTGCAAATAAAAAAAAATAAAAAATCAGTTCAGTGTATATTGATATATAAATATATATATATATGTATATATACATGTATAAAAAAAAGATAAATAAATATATATACAACCCCAAAATAATTTATTTCTTTTATGTATTTTACTAATTCTAAGCTAGGCTCACCTTGACCCTTTTTAGTAGATCTTTAGCATTGCTATCATTTTTGAAGTGTTCTCTTACAGGCTGCATATTCCAAGAAACAATTATTTAGCTTGTGCCATGCACTGGAAATAAAGAAATGCAAGAATGATTTATTCCTGAGTTCAGAAAATATATGTGCTATAAAATAACTAGTCACAAGATGCTATCAGCACCAATAGCAGCTCTGGCGTCTATCTAACTCTAGTTTTCCTCTCCCAGGATCAATCATCTTAATTGAGAAATAAATGTTGCGGCCCCCAATAATAAAAATGTTATGATTTGTCCATGTAAATGGAGATGGATGAAGTGTAAGTGATACACTCCATAAACAGATGCACAAGCAGCACTTTTTTTTTTTTTTGGTAAATACATGGGGCATTGCCCCACTTTACAAACTCATGCACAAGCAGCACTTTACTTGGAGAAGTGAATGCATTAAACAATTTGAAATTTATTAACCTATCCACGTTATACATCATTGTAAATTTGCAAACTCAAACCACCACATTGAAATTTCAAACCCAACACATTATAAGTATACCAACCAACATGATTTCAAGAATAGCATTATAAGTATATATGTACCTTTGCCATTCTAAAACATTGTTTCAACACAGAGTAAGAACACTACCAACCTAATACATATCATATAGTTGAAATTGTACTTTTAAAACTTACAAGGAGAAAGAAAACAAGATGCACAAACATAACAGAAAACATCACCTCCAGAATTTTATTCAACGACTTTGACAAAGCTGGTTTAAGGTCTCCTGGATGCAACTCCCCACTTTCATAGTCAGTGATCAGCTCTTCAAAGCTTTTGAATGTCCTAGTTTGAATGGAAGAATGAACACATATTAACCAAACAATTGTACAGCATAAAAGAGAAGTTAGAGAGCAACCAGAATTGATTCAAGAAATTAATACTTTTAATGGAATGTGAAGTTCAAACAGGGGAAATAGCAGAACTTACTTATTCCCACCATTATCGGCATTTCGCTCCACTGTAAACTCATTAAACCAGGGTAAGATGAGAAATTTAATGTACTCCAAGCATGGGTTTCCTTCCACAATCTTTGGTGGACAATAAGCCTTTTTTATTTTCACATTCACTTCAGCCTACAATATTCAAATACAAAGTTGAACAACATAAGTTTTTCTTAAAAAAGAAAAAAAGAAATAGAAAAATTTTTACCAAAAAGGAATCCTGAAAAAATATTTACCATGAAGGAACAAATAGCCACAATTATACACAAAAGCACAACCTTTAATTTCTTCATACTAAATATTGAACTTCACCTTCCTCTTATTGACAAATTTAATAGCCCTATCAGCAACTTACCTCCTCATCTTCCATGAAAATGGAAGATGATGGGTCACTTTTTGACATCTTTTCTTGCCCTTGCTGTAGACCAGGTAACATGTCTGCAAATCACCCTTGAACAGTTAGTAAGAGATACACAAATTAAATATATACTAGTTGAAAGGAAATTTGGAGAATACGGTGTGACAAGATAATGGGTTTGTTCTTCCTCTTGATGTCATCGCAATACTCTCTAGCAAGTACATTCACTTTTCGCTGATCCATTCCCAGTTGGCAGATGTCGGCCTATTTTAAAATAAAAACATTCATGCATTATTCACTAATATGTTTCCAGCAAATTGACTGCTATAGTTTCAGGTGTTAGGACATAAGAACAGCATAATATCTGAATACTCAAACATTTAAAAAAAAAACCTAGTTTACATATAGAGACCATAGGAAAGTAGGAAGGAAAACCCAAGAACAGTATAACTGAAGTTAGAAGAAGAAATAATTCGCAGTCAGTACATTTAATTAACACATCCAGGGCAGTGTACGTCTATCATAATTTAATTTTGGGACAGTTCTCTACAGTAAACTGACAACATCAAATGTGAGCCAATAAGGGCATCATTTTATAATGATTTTATGAAAATGTCCTGCTATCAACATACACGAGAATAAATGTAGAATGATTTTATGAAAATGTCCTGCTATCAACATACACATATGTCAAAAAAAATAAAAAATGATGTAAGCACCAATCCAATATATAGGAAAGAAATGAAAAGCACCTTGAGGAAAAATATGTCAGCACACTGCATACATGGATAGAATATTTGTGCAGCAGTCAATTCATCCTGTTCAGTTCGTCCCATGATTTGGCTACACCTATAATATGGAAAATGGAACAACAAATTAAGCCCAAATCCATAATTTACTAGATCATATCAAAAAAAAAAAAAAAAAATTAAGAAAAAGGAACCTGATAATCCTTTTAAGGTTGTTCTTCTGAGCTATATCCAACACAAGAGGCCAGTATTCATCAGCTCTCGAGTTAATCTCCTTCGATGACCATAAAAACTCAACTTTGCCTCCTTCCAGATCCATCCCAACAGCTTTCCAAATTTCAATAAAGTAGCGGCCAACAATCTCAATTTTCTTCAAATCTCCTCCCATTTTATTGTTTAGCTTGGCAAACCAATCAGCAATCCATATTTTCATACGGCAACCAGCAGATGTTAGCTTGTTCACACTGATTGCTTTCATGACTCCCTATATATAAGTGAAAGAACGAAACTATCACTATGTAAGCCTCACTATCATCAAAAGATTCCCTTCACCTAAGCAACTATTCACTTCTTCCATTTTCTATAAGAAAATATCATTATTCAACAATTTATTTTCAATATTAGGATTCTTTTTTTAAACAGAGAGAGAGAGAAAGAGAGAGATGACCTGAGCAATGTGCATTCGACCGGAGGGTTCGAAGCCATCATAGCAAACGGGTTCAGGCTTCTTAGCGAGGAGGTTAAGGAGCTCATCTTCTTGAATGCACTCTTCCCCGATGCTCCTCACGATCTGAAACCTCTGTTCCAGGGTCAACCTGGGACCAAAAAAAAACCTAAGAGTTAAGAATCATTGAACCTGGAATATGAAAATTGAAACCCTAAGAGTTGAGTTTGGAGAGTGTAGTAGAAGAAACTTACTCATGAGTTGGATTTGGGTTCGATGATTCGGCTGTCTCGGGTTCGGAGACGGACAACGATTCCATAGCTTCCGCGGCTGCTTGTTCCATTGGGGGATGAGTGATTGATTGCCTTAATATGAATTAGAACCCTGATTTAAAGAAAACACAAATGGCGGCTCCACTGCTAAGTGCTAACTCAACTTACTGGGACAAGATATAATCACCACCATTTAGGAACCAGATCCCCTAATACACAAAATGTTACATTTATTTTATTATAATTTCACTATTATTTTGTGCTTTTAATGTATTAATATCATAATACTCTGTTCCTTAGGG
The DNA here is from genome assembly GCA_032173675.1 of Gastrolobium villosum. Taxonomy (NCBI): domain Eukaryota; kingdom Viridiplantae; phylum Streptophyta; class Magnoliopsida; order Fabales; family Fabaceae; genus Gastrolobium; species Gastrolobium villosum. Next base: position 99,287 of record JAVKPL010013873.1, on the reverse strand, counting down.
ATAGGGATGTGCAAAATAACCAAAAAAGTGAAAGAGAGAGGTTTTTAAAATCCAGTTCATGAAACCGGTTTTTAAAGAACCGTTTTATGAACCGAACCGGTTTTTAGAACCAGTTTAAAACCAGTTTTTAGAACCGGTTTCATAACCGAACCGTTTCCGAACCGAACCGAATCATTTTCAAACCAAACCAAATTAATTTTTATAACTTTATTTTTAAATTTTTTTTAATTTTTTTCTTTCAAAAGAGAATCGACCCGAATCGGTTCCGAACCACTTCCGAACCGGTTCCGAACCGAACCGAACCATTTTCGAACCGAACCATTTAAACCAATTTGGTTCGGTTTTTCAAAAAAACCGGTTCGGTTCGACCCATGCACATCCCTACTTAGGGAAAGAGACAGACACGGAAAAAAATCATTTAAATTTTAAATTAAAAAAAATTACTCACTTTCTCTTTTTTCATAATTTCTATTTTTTCGTGTATCTCTTAAATGATATAATTTATATCATTTAAAATGACAAATAATAAATCCTATATAATAAGTGTCGGGATCCAAATTGGTCCCTCTAACCATACTACCATTTGGTCCCAATTGGTAGTATTCCAAATTGATTGCAATAAACCCTATATAATGAGTGTCGGGGTCCTAATTGGTCCCTTCACAATGCTTTTAATGTATTCTCTCTTAAATTATATAATTTATATCAAAAATCTTATATTTCTATAATTTCTGCTTATTTTTGTCTATCATACTAAAACATAAGATTTTTGATATTATGATCTAATGATATTGAAAAGTGGTACAGAGAACAAGTAATAAGTACAATATATTATCCCAATTTATATTATACAGGATTTGGAAATTAAGCTCTAAGTCAATAAATCATATCAAACTGGTCAATTTAGTCCCACACAACACCTTCCCTTTAATCCGTCTTTTCCCGATTAATTGCGGCGGATCTGACCGTCTGTTTGAGTTATTCACCTCCTCTAATTTCTCGGAATAGTGATTAAAATGTCACTGTTCATCAATTTTTTTTATTAAAATATCACGTGAATAATTTTATTTCCTAATTTGTCACGGGACAAGTTCGCTACACGATGTAACACACTCGATTTGCTGACGTGTCACGTTTTTAGTGGATAGTACATAAAAACATAAACATAAACAGTAGTCAATTAACCAACAACCATCATGTCAGCAAAGCACAGATAAATCTAACTCAGCTCTGGCCTCCTGCCACTCAACATTACCTGAACCTGAAGATTGTTACATGAGGTAGCGAACTTGGTTAGTGTAGCGAATTTGGTGTCCACTAGAAACGTAGCAAACCGAATTCGTTACACCGGGTAGCGAACTTTCCCCCATGACATGTTGGGAAATAAGACTATTCACGTAACATTTAGGTAAAAAAATTAACGAACAGTAACACTTTCGTCACTGTTCCCCTTTACTCGAGTCTCATCGTATATTGAGTCATTTTAATTTTTTAAAGGATTAAGTAAGGGAATTATAAATATAATGTTACGGGACAAAAAAAAATTATCCAGAAGACACAATAAACTGACGGGGTCTGTCAGTTTTATTTTCTCTTTCCTCCCATCACTTTCTTTGTCCTTTTTATTGTATCTGTTGGACACTTTTTTTTTTCCCATAACATTATATTCATAATCCCATTAAGTAATGACAAGATATAACAAGTCATTATGCGTAGCATTTTCCGGTCTAAAAGATATTACAAGTTTACAACTATAGGCGATGGTTAGTTGATTTGCATACATTAGCAAGTAAAAAATAAAAAATCCGGGTACTAAAAGATTATCAACTCATGGAGCATAATATCTTCATTCAAATCCGTCAAGATTAACTAGAGACAAATGTCACTTTTACCTCTTAGATAGAATAAAACTCATGTTTGTTCACAAATTAACAGAAAATAATAGCTCCAAGAGGATAAATTAGTTGGGACTTTTGAAAACATGAACTTCTAACAAGGGAACTTCTTTGTCAATCAGCTCAAAGATGCAAACATCTCCAGCTCGCAATTTACTCTCTGTTGCAAACAAAGACCAACCAGAAGAGAAGCGGCTAAATGTACTGTAACTCGTAAACTTCACAGGCCACGATCTTTTCTCAAGCTGAATTATCACATTCTGCTCCTTGCTCTCATTATTTACGAACTTCGGTACATACGCCTGCATAATGTAATATTACTGCAAGAGTTAGAAGTTCATAACATAACCTAGAGTTTATGAATGTATAAGTCTGCAATAAGCGTAACATTAATGTTTCACAACATAGATTGTATTTGTTGTTCAACCCTACCAATGCTCGTTCTGACAGATGAGCTGGCTTTATGAACACCGTGAAAAAAGGATTGTATGAGACGAATTTTTTAGCTACTTCCTGAGCTCTAACATGCTTAGGCCAATTCAACGACCAAGTTCTTTGAGTAGTTCCCACACCTGTGGAATGATATCGAAAAGAAACAAGTCAAGCCAATTAAAGAGATGTCATCTGGAGCATCTTGAAAATTGAGTTTATTGGTTTCAACTCTAGTTTTTTGATATAGAGCAGAAAGATACTAAGAAATTTGACCCCTCATGATTTTGAAAATGTTAAAAGTGCTATGCTACCCTTCATGTTTATGCATCCTCCATATGCAAAGAATATCTTCCCTGGGGGCACATACGCTCATTGGTGACTTAGTTTGAAAGAGCCATTGTGGAAATCATAAACCACCCACAAATGTTGAACGAAAAAAAATAATAATAATAGAATGTTGAATTATATAAAACCATTATTGTAGCCTCACCAACAGCTTAAGTTTTGGGTTGAATTGATTCTTTACATGCTATCAAAAATCTCGGTGTACCGGGTTCGATCCTCACCTATATAAAACCATTATTGTAACCTCACCTAACAGCTTAAGTTTTTGAGTTGAATTGGTTCTTTACATATAATATATTACTTAAAAGGAAAAACAAATCATGAAATCCATACCTTTCAGTTGGTGCTTGACAGATTTCTGAAACTTTGTCCTTTTATCAGATTTATCACCTGCACGCAACTTTTGCAGATTGGAGCTACTTTCCATATTCCTATGAGTCCCATATCTCATTTCCTTACGACATGAAGAAGAAAACAGTGGTGACTCTGGCCTGGTCTTTTTTGTGTGTGGAGGGATTCCCCCCAAAATTTTCAATGATTCATCATCACTCTGGTTATGATCATCCTTTCCGTCACAATTGTCATTGGAAGGATAATCTATTTCTAGAGCACTCTGGTCAAGTATGACTACATCAAACTGTGAAGTACCTTCATATTTAAACAAAACCAAATAACCATGATCTAGAGAGTAATTTTCAACAAATTCTTTCCAACCCTTTTCGAACCAAACCTCATCATTCTGTTTTGTCCAATACACTTTCCATTCTAAGCCATCTGGAGGCCTGATAAACACTGGATTTGACAAACCACCTCCATAGCTCCTTGTAAACTTATTGGGTATTTTCTGCAAAGAACCTGTTGGTTAGTATATGCCAAACAAATGTTCATAATCCTATCTTAACTTCACTTGTTTTTCCGAATCAATTCTCTAGTGCTGATAATTTACATGTAATTGATTCCAAAGACAAAAATAAGAGCAATGGCAAAGAATACTTACAAGTCTTTCAATAGTAGTTTTAAGAATAATCTTGAAGAAATGAATAGGCAGGATTGCATTTGGCCGGCCAAAATGAGTCGTCATGGATAGAATTGAAGTTGAGAAGCTGTGTCACTCCAGATACCAAGAACAAGGAAGCTATCTACTGCTTGCAATATGCCCTCCTAAGTAAACGCTGGTCACTCAGAGCAAGTGAAAATTCGATCTCAACTTCATAATTGATTCAGAGTCACGACTCACGTGACAACTATGCATAATGCACTTATGATCCTAATTAAGCTACCTGCCTCGTAAACAATTTCAATGATTAGTTAATCACCCATAATACAATGTACGTCTCCAAACTCTTTGGTTTCTGGTCTCAGTCATGTACGGTGGATCTCGAACCTGCCACACGTTTAACTCAACCATTCATATTCATATTAGTTGCTGGACTTGGAAATTGAAACCATCATTTATTTGCAATACTTCGAATTACTCTCCTAAATATAAAATTCTTTGCTGTTCTCATCTTGTCTATACAAAATTCTTATAGCAACACGTCAAAAGAAAAAAAAAAATTAAAATTTAGGATTTCATTTTTTTAATGATATTATTGATATTATTAATAAGTAACTTGAAAGCTATTTATTACCACAACATCCCAATTGCTTAATGGCATGAAATCTGAACCTCTTACACTGAAACCACCCATATATCACATCAGGTTTTCCATTGCAGCTATTGTGTTCGCACACACCCAACTCCTAACTTCAGTTGGCAAACCAGAAGAATTCTTTACCACTTGTCGAGTTCATTCTTTTTAATGTTGCATTAATATTAAAGTTCATTTCCCCACTACCATCAATCAAGGCCAGCAAGGCAGTACGTAAGATCTACAGAAATGAACTCCTTCAAATTATCAAGCCAGACAAATTCATGAACTGTTTCCAATGTCCCTAATGCTATAACGTCGTAACCATCGCAGAAATTCTTTACATTTTTCCTTTGATATTGATTATAACAGATTTTTTGTCCTAATGCAAAGGTGATATTCTGTCATTGACAAACAAAAAAGTAAAGTTGTCAGATTTTTGTTTTTTAAAGGATAAATATTTTTCCTATTGATTTTATGGTTTTTTTTTTATTCACAACTTTCCAACATGCTTCCGGACTTAAAAGTCAATGGTTTTTTTTTTAACAACAGTCAACATTGTTAAGCTCCGACTAGTCATAGACTCATTCAGGGTACTATGGATCAATGGTTAGACTGACTAAATTAAATTTATATAATAAATACATTATAATAGACAGATAGAATTTGGGAAAAATAAGTAGAAGAATTCTAACATCATGTCATAGATACATCAAAACATTATAATAGACAGATAGAATTTGGGAAAAATAAGTAGAAGAATTCTAACATCATGTCATAGATACATCAAGTGTGGGATCCACCTATTTAAAAAAAGCAAAAAAAAATAAATAAGTAACACACATTTTTATGGTGTGTATAGGAAAGATTTATTTTCTCATGCAAAATGAGAAAAACAAACCGCTTTTAATTATTTGCTTAAATTCAAAAATTAAAGGATAGTTAACGATTAGATTTCTCTATGTATTGTTTTTGTTTTTAAAATTTATTATGAATAGGGAGGACTTGTAACCAGAGGAAACATATTTCATGATTGAAAATTGAGTATTTGGAAGTTCTTTCAAAGCCTTGTTTTAAAATATTGTTATGTTTTATCTAATCTCAGTTTAGTGGAAAAACAAGTAAATTCTTAATCAATTGGAAGGGTGGACTAACTATTAATCTCAATTATAGTGAACTCTTCTTTGATTTGAGTTGTGGCTGGCTACTTGGAAACAGTTCATGCATTATGTTGTTTGGCTTGATAATTTGAAGTTTATTTCTAGATCTGACTTATGGGTCTTGATTAATGGTGGTGGAAAGAGATTAATACGTACCGATCTATTTTTCCATGGTTCCGGAATCTTTTGGTTATTTTTTGTACTTAATAAACTCTTAAAAATAATTTATCATAATATTAGGAATCAACAAGTTTTTGACAATTCAGTTCAGAATTCCCGTTGAATAATATTATTAATCAATATAATTCTATTAATAATATCATTAGAAAATCGAATCCTAAATTTTGAATTTCTTTTAATGTGTAGGTATAAGGATTTTATACAAAGAATAAAGGATGAAGATGTTACGAGGGAGCTCCAACATCGGCTAAGGACTGTGTGGTGAATGTCTGATTGTTATATTTTGTAAATCAATAACTATGTAATTGTATTTTAGTATAGGAAAAAAAATTTAAGCTCCCAGTCCATCTTGAATTCTTGTGATCTCTCTCAATCCAATTTTTTATTTTCCCATTTTATCCCTATTTTAATTTTGATTTTCCTTTTTTACCTTCTCATATGTGAGTGGGAGCACTTACAAATAAGCATATAATTTTTTCTCCTCACTATAAGAATAAGGGTACATTAGTAATAGCTGATATAGTGGCAATTATTTAGTTACCCTGTCAATTGGTTAGGATGGATGCATGTGGTTAATTGAGGTGCAACTCTAATAAATGGACATCTGTAACGAAGAGTATTCTGGAAAATGTTTATCTGAAAAAAAAAAAGTATTCTGGAAAATAAAGTGATTTGTGCATTCTTTCAATTTCTTTCCTGCGTCTCTGTTAGGGTTCATACCCTTTAACAGAAGAAGGCTAATATTTTGAGAGTAATTAGAAGTGGTGCTAATAAATGACGATTTCAATGCAAGTAATATGAAAGGTTGAGTTAAACGTATTGCAGGGTTCGAGATAAACTCAAAACGCCATTGATTCCACACAATACATGAATCCATCTTCCTCATACCAAAAACCGAGGAGTTTTTGAGTCGTACATTGTATGGTAGGTGATGATCATCAACTAATCTTTGGAATTGTGTACGAGGCAGCAAATAGCTTCTATGTTCTTGGTACAGGAGTGATACAGCTTCTCAACTTCAGATTCCATCCATGGCTACTTATCTTGGCCAGCAAAATGCAATCCTACCTATTCATTTCTTCAAGATTATTCTTAAAACTAATGTTGTAAGGCTTGTAAGTATTCTTACTTAACCTTTTAACCATAGCCATATATGTATTTGCATTAGATATTTGCCAATGCTATTATCCAAGCTTTGGAATAAATCACATGTGGATATATAATATGACCACAAGAGAATTGATCCGGAAAAACAAGTGAGGTTTAGATTACTCTTATATTTCTGGTAGGAATATGAGCATTTTTTTTAGCATGCTAACCATTATTTTGTTCTCAGAAAATACCCAATAAGTTTACAAGGAGGTATGGAAATGATTTGTCAAATCCAGTGATTATCAAGCCTTCAGATGACACTGAATGGAAAGTGTATTGGACAAAACAGAATGATGAGGTTTGGTTTGAAAAGGGTTGGAAAGAATTTGTTGAAAATTACTCTATAGATCATGGGTATTTGATTTTGTTTAAGTATGAAGGAACTTCCCAATTTGATGTACTCATATTTGACCAGAGTGCCCTAGAAATAAACTATCCTTCCAGTGACAATAAGGGCAACCATGATCATAGTGGTCATGAATCTGTTAAAATTTTAGGGGAAACCCTTCCAGACAAAAAGGCTAGACCAAAGTCACCTTTGTTTTCTGCTCGATCTCCAAAGAAAATGAGAAATGGTACTCATGGGAATGTGGAAACTAGCTCCAATTTCCAAAAGTTGTATCCAGGTGATCAATCTGATCAAGGGACAGAGTTTCAGAAATCTATCAAGCACCAACTGAAAGGTACGGATTTCATGATCTGTTTTTTTCTTTTTAACGGATATTGTTTGTTGAGATGTTTCATCAAGTTCTCTGTTTAACACTTGTTGGTGGTTTATTATTTCCACCATGGTTCTTTGCAACTACGTCACAAAGGAGTGTCTGTTCCCCAAGTAAGATATTCTTTGCGCATGGAAGAATGTAAATAAACATGAAGGATAACATAGCACTTTAACATTTTCTAAATAATGATGGGTTAAATTTCTTAGTATCTTTCTGTTGTATAAGAAAAGACTAGACTTCAAACCAATAAATTTAATTTTCAAAATACTCCAGAAGGCGTCTCTTTAATTGGCTGCTACTTTTCTCGTTTGCATTCCACAGGTGTAAAAACTACTCAAAGAACTTCATCGTTGAATTGCCCCAAGTATGGTAGAGCTAAGGAAGTAGCTAAAAATTTCGTCTCGTACAATCCTTTTTTCACGGTGTTCATAAAGCCCTCACATCTGGAAAAAAATGCAATGGTATGGTTGAACAACAAATACACTCTATGATGAAACATTTATGTTATGCTTATTGAAGGTGTTATATATTCATAAACTCTATATTTTGTTCTGAACTTGATGACTATAGCAGTAATATTACATTATGCAGAAAGTTGTACCAAAGTTCATAAATATTGACAGCAAGGAGCAGGATGTGATGCTGCTGCTTGGGAAAAGATCGTGGCCTGTGAAGTTGGTCTGTTATCCCAATTGTTCGTATGACCGCTTGTCTTCAGGTTGGTGTTTGTTTGCAACAGAGAGTAAATTGCAAGTTGGAGATGTTTGTATCTTTGAGCTGATTGACAAAGAAATTCCCGTGTTGAAAGTCCATGTTTTCAAAAGTCCCAACTAGTTTATCCTCTTGGAGCTATCGCTTTCATCTTTCTGTAAATTTTTGAAGAAACATGGCTTTTATTCCATCTAATGGGTCAAAATGACAATTAGCTGTAGTTTATTTCGAGAAATTTGAACGAGGATTTTATAACACCTGAATTTTTTTAACTTGCTATTAATTGCATGCAAATCAATTGAACATCATATCTTTTTTTGTTTTGGTAGATGTGGATGTGTGATATCTTTTAGAAAGAGAAAATGATAGACATAATGACTTGTTATATTTTGTCATTGCTTAAAGGCTAATCGCTTTCATTAAGTGAAATGAATGTCTGTCCAGGAACATTGCTGTCAAAGAGAAGGCAGAATTTCTATCAGCCCATATAAAAAAATAGAACTTCGGAAATTTAGAAGCAAACAGATCCAATACATTACATAATACCATAGGACTAAAATGACCACCGGTATATGATTTTGAGCAAAAATTCCATATTAGTGTATAATCTAAATCCTATGAAGCAGGATAAGTTAGAATTTATGTCTACTGCAGTATCACCTATTTTTCAATAACCCCCTCGACATTTTTTTAATTCGATTTAAATAAAATATTTACTTTAAGTTAACTTTATTGTCTGTTATTATTTAGGGGAATGCTTTTGTGCTGTCACAAATAATGTTATCCTGCACACACAAGGTTTTAAGAGAGAAAAAATGATATGAAGAGAGAGAAGAAACAAAGCATGGGACCCGGTAGGAAAAAATTGTTTTTTCCTGTAACAATACAAAAGCATTCCCCTAATTAAAAACACTAAAATTAAGCAAATTAAACATTAATGTTGATTTTCCTCAACTAAGTTGAGGGCAGAAACCAGCCAGATATCTTAAGGACTAGGAGTTAGCATTTAAGCCCAGCCTATTTACGCTCAATCCCTGCATCAGGTATTAAAGACTTACATTCTTGGTTTTGCAATTGGGTATGCGGAGCATATGAATGAAGTAAAGGTTTCTTCCCTTTGTCTTCTCTTTCACAGATTCCTTGAATCGCCTACAACGTATGTAGGTGCAGTTTCAAACCCATTCCATGCGTCAGGTAAAATGACACCTTTCGTGGAAAGAGAGAGCACAATTGTAAAGGTAAATGTAAGGTAACATGTTCCTAAATATTCAAAATGTAACATTTTGAACAGAATTGGACAATTCAAATATGATATTTAAAGGGTTAAGTGTTTATTATCTTAAATGACACAATTTAATGTTATTTTTAATAAAATTACATTGTTTTGGTATATTTTTTACATTTTTTTCCTTTTTATAAATTAGAAAATGAAAGAAATAAAATGCAAAAACACATCAAAATAACATAATTTTATTAAAATTAAACAAAATTACATCATTTAAAATGACAAACATTTTTTTCCATATTTAAAATATGAGTTTTCGTTTTATCCTTAACATAACACAACAAATTTTTCTACACACACAACATTCTGTGGGGTCCACACTTTTTAAACAAAAAAATAAATAAATTAAGACACGTAAAACGATTCTCTATAACATTATCCAATCACTTTTCTTACAACGTAACTTTTATAAAACCCTTAAAATATAAAAAGAATCAGCAAATAGTTAAGAAAGTTCATCAAGGAGCTTAATTTTGGTGCTCCGGGCGTTGGGTGAGGTAAAGGAGAGAGAGAGTGCAAGAGAAATTAAGGAGAGAAAAGAGAAAAGAGAAAAAAAGAAAAAGAAAAAATACATGTGTCACTTTTTTAATGGGAGGACCATAAGTAGTTCTTAAAAAGACACATGGCACTGAAGTTACTATTTCTGAACAAAAACTAATCACCCTTATCCTTTCAAATATTTCATTTTCTCAATCATTATTCTTGTCAAAAAAACATCACATATATGGGCGTTCGTTATAAAATTTGCATAAATTCGATAGCAAAATAAGAAATCCATGCATTAAAAGTAATCATGGATCATCTTCCTTCAAAAGTTTCAAATTTAACTCCAACCAAAGCTGTAACAGAAAGTGGTATTTCTTCAATTTTTCACAAAAAACAACAGCTCAAAGAGGATAAATTAACTACGGCGTTTGAAAACATGAACCATAAAAACTGAATCTTCTCGGTTAATCAGTTCAAAGACACAAACGTCTCCTGGTTGCATTTCAGTTTCGCTTGCAAACAAGGACCAACCAGCAGCGAGTCTATTACTTGAACGGGAACCGTAACTAGGGAGCAACTTCACATGCCATGATCCTTTCCCAAGCTTCAGCGTCACATATTTCTCCTTCTTCTCTTTGTTCTCAATATAACCTTTCAAATCTGGTACACTCTGAATAATATAATATTATCACTAGAGTCAGAACAGAACCTAGGCTAGGAGTACTTTATGAACGTAAATGTTTCAATATGATTAAACCTACCAGCTGGGGTTCTGCCAGATGAACAGGCTTTAGGAAAACCGTGAAAAATGGATTGCATGAGATGAAATTTTTAGCTACCTCCCGAGCTTTTTCTTCGCGTGGCCGATTCAATGATGAAGTTCTTTGAGTAGCCTTCTTCTCACCTGTGGAATACAAAAGAAAAAAACTCTCGGCCAGTAAAAGACACGCTTGGGAGCATCTTGAGAATTATTAACTTCCATAGTTGTTGGTTTCATCTCTAGCTTTTATCAGATAAAATAAATTGAGTTCAGAATTCTGATCCCTCATGATATTGCAAATGTAAAAGGGTAAACTCTCATTTTAAGAGAGAGAAAAAGATAGATAAAGGAGGTGAGAGAGTTGACAAAAAAAATAAAGGTGTGGGTCTCATTTTTGTTGTAAGAGTGAAAGAATATAACTTATGTGATTTTAAAAGATAAACATTTTTTCCAATGTAAAAATGTTGCTCTTACCATATATAAAAAAAAAATGAAAAAAAATTCCCTGAAGTAACTTTATCTATAACTTTAGACTTATCATAAAAATACACGAAAAAATATGTATCATTTTGAAAGATATATAAAATTATATCATTTAAGATAGAGAAAAAAAATATATAAACGGAGAAAGAGTTGACAAAAAACAAATAAAGATGTGGATCTCACCTTGTTGTAAGAGTAAAATGACATAAGTTATATCATTTGAAAGTTATATCATTTAAAAGGGATGAATACTTTTCACATAAATATAATACTATAATACTAGTACTCGTGTGTAATTATACTAGATGGGTAAAATGTTTAAATGATGTAAATTTGTATTATTTTAAGAGAGATTAAGAGATAGATAAAGGAGTAGATAGAGTTGACAAAAAAATAAAGGTGTAGATCCCACCTCTTTGTGGGAATGAAGAGATATAATTTATGTCAATTAAAAAGTAGTCCATTTTGTCAAATGATAATCTTAATCCATATCAAAATATGAAACGAAAACACGATCAAACGTAAAGTACTTGACACCATAAGATTCATATTACGTTTGTATATATGCATAGAATACTGAAGGGAACAGAAATCTTATTGCTGGTGTGCAAAGGATCATGTAAGAGATCATAAATCACCCAACACAAGTGTTGAATGAAAAGTTTAATAGAAGAATACTCCAAGCAATATATCGATTAAAAGAAGAAACAAACAATGAAATCCCTACCTCTCATTTTCTTATGAGGTCGAGGAGAAAATAGTTGTGACTTTTGTCTAGGCTTCAGGTCCGGCCATTCAATCAAATATTCAGCTGATTCATCATCCCTCTGATCAAGGTTGTCATTTTCATCACAAGTTTCACAATAAGGGTAGTCTATTTCTAGACCACTCTGGTCAAGTATGACCACATCAAACTGGGAAGTTGCTTCATATTTAAACACCACCAAATAGCCATGATCTAGAAAGTAGTTTTCAGCAAATTCTTTCCAACCTTTTTGGAACCAAATCTCACCATTCTGTTTTGTCCAATACACTTTCCATTCAGTGCCATCTGGAGGCTTGACAAACACTGGATTTGATAAACCATCTCCATATCTCCTTGTAAACATATTAGGTATTTTCTGTGAAGAACCTGTTGGTTAGTATGTAAAAAGTGCTAATACTCCTGCCAGTAATACAACACTAACATAAACTTCACGTGTTTTCCTAATCAAATAGCTGGTGCTTATGTCTTTATATTATTTCAATCTAATATCAATATTAGCAAATATCTCAGATGCAAATATGACTATATGATAGAAGCCTAAGTAGAAATACTTACAATCCTTTCAAGATTAGTTTTAAGAATTATCTTGAAGAAACGGATTGGCTGGATATCATTTCCCCCGATAAGATGGTCAGCCATGGATGGAGTTTCTGTTTCTGCTACACCAAGAACATAGAAAACTAGCGGCATAAGTAAATGCTGCTCAGAGCAAGTGCGGCTATTCATTTATGATCCTAATAAAGCTACCTGCCTCCTACTTAATTGTCATGATTGAATGTCTGAACAAAGTTAAATTTGTATATAGGACGTTTCATCTTTCTACTTGGCACATTTATTGTTTTTTGTATCAATCAATCAATGGAATAAGGGTGTGTTTAAAACCTCGAGCTTGCCACGGCACCACCCATACAATGAATGAGAAAGGGTTTTATGTTTATTACGTCGTAAGGAAAGTGATTACGTAATATTATAGAGATTCATTTTACGTGTTATATTTTTTATTTTTTTTAAATATGTGGACCCTATAAAATATTGTGTGTAAGAAAGTTTGTTGTGTTATATTAAAGAATAAAATGAAAACGCAATATAAATTGATAATGTAAAATGATATTCAAAAAATTTCTTGAGATTTTGTTTTTCCACTCTAAAACCCATACACGATACTTATAATTGAATGAAGTGAAATATAATTAAATTATTTTTTAATATTTTGTAGTATAATGAAAACGTTTATATTTTATTATTTGATAAGTAAATGAAATGCCTAAGGGTTGGTTAAGATATTTTAAATATATGTCTACGCATCTGATTTTGGAAAAGTACGGTGTCCTCGTTTGGTAGAGAAAAATCAAATATTTCCCTTATTTTCTTATTTGCATAGCGTTTCAAAAAACCACCTAAAAATTGAAGAGTTGTCCCGGTTGAAAAGGATAACATGGAGGTTGTATTTCATATTTCAGTGGGTAAATGGCAAGTAGGCAACCAACATCAGACAAAAATACTCTCATAGTAGCTTGCTTCTCTTCACTATCTCCACCATCTGATGCTTTAACTGGCTCAAATTTTAGCAGTAGTTCCACCATAGGCCTGCAATTTTTCTTTACTACTCTGTGTAGAAGACCCTTGCTTGCTTACCGTCACTTATTTTTTATTTGTTAGCAGTAGTTTTTTTATGGAATGTCTTTGTGTTATGGCACGTGAGTGCGATGGGGTGAAGAAAGCGAGGGGGTTCGAGGATCAGGTTGGGTTTGTCAAGTATGTGGTGAATCTGGTGATGATATGCCGAAAAAAAAAAATTATTTTTCCAAATTTTTTATTAACAGAGATATTTTCGTAATTGTCACTTATTTTCCATTTATATTTTACCTCGAACCAAATATAGACTTTATAAATCTTAACCAATTTACCCGATAAATTTTTTTTCAACCAAATAACTTTTTTTATATTTTCCTAACAAACTCATTTTTCAACCATTTTCCTATCATTACATTTCCCTAGTATTCAAAAAATTTCTCCTCAATCAAATGCCCTCTAAGAAATTAGTAAATAATACATGTTTTACTTCATATGAGAAAAAAAAAATATTCAAGAAAATAAGATAGAATAATTTTCATCAGGTTTAATTTCGTTTTATCTTATTTTAAATAATCTAAACAAGAATAATATCAGTACTTTCCATCTATCCAAACATATTATAAGCACACTCAGAACAAACAAATAACAACCTCACAAGATCTTAAATTGACAAAGCGAAAGCCTCTTGCATGAAGACTACAATATGAAGCAAGAATACATATTATAAGCACACTCAGAACAAACAAATAACAACCTTACATGATCTTAAATTGACACAGCGAAAGCCTCTTGCATGAAGATTACAATATGAAGCAAGACTTGACATAATCGGATTCATTTGCCAGCCTTAGAGCAGAATGTTCCGCGAGAAGCAAGCCAAGTTGAAACAGCAAATTATACCTTAAGAATATTCCAAAAAATCAATCATATTCTTATTAATCAGAGTCTTTTAATGTAACGTCTCTCAGATGAGTTGTCAAAGAATCATATCTCATATATATATATATATATATGTGTGTGTGTGTGTGTTTGATGTTTGTTATTTTAAATGACATAAATTATGTCGTTTTAGGATAGAGATAGACACAAGAAATGAAAATCATGAGAGAGAAAATGGGTATTTTTTAATTTAAATTTTAAATAAAAAATATTATTTTATGTCTATCTCTCTCTTAAAATGACATAATTTTATATCGTTTAAAAGGATAATTTTCCATATATATATATATATATATAAGCTAAGATATGTATTTACTCATTTATATTATTTACCTCTTATAATAAACTTATTTTTTAATAGGTTACATATTTTTTTGTCTATAAAATAACATAATTTATATCATTTAAAATGACATATATTTTTTACTTCTTATAAATACACTCTGAACAGAAAATGAACCATCACCCTCTGCCCCACCACACAGAGAAGTTGCCATTTTATCCCGGGCCGAATATTAACTACTGGCCTATTCATTTCAGATACTCAAGATAAACACATTCTTATTCAATAACAATCATGGGGATTACATTAATTTATGAGTTTTATATTTCTCATTTAACATGATAATTGAATTCTTATATTGCAGAGATAAAAAATATATGAGACCCGTATATTAGAAAAAATTATGTGTAGGACCCACGTTGGCACAGAAATCAAATGGTATGTAGGAAAATTTAAATTCTCATGTTGAAGAAAATTATAAAACCCTTAATTTATATATGTATTTTGGTAGATAGGACTACATAAATTTTTGTTAAACAGACTTATATAAAATTGTTTAAAAAAAAAACTATAGATCTTATATACTTTATTAGCAAAAACTTATGATCATTAATGAGTAAGGACTCATTTAATTTTTCTTAAAAAATATAATTACTCTATAAAAAAATTAAGGGAATATTATTTTTGTATTTATGGCAGAAAAAAAAAATCTGCCACATAAAATAAATCAAAGAGAGAAAAAATCCATAAAGGAAGATAAACTTATTAAATGATGGACCCACTCCATTTTTATTCTCTATGGTAGAATAATATTCCGAAAAATTAAACTATACGAATTGATTTGAAAATTCAAAAACCTGTAAGGACAGACAAGACTAATTAAATCCAAAAAATATTATTTAGCATAATCATAAATATTTGAATAAATACTTGTTAACAAAAACAAAATATTATGATAAATAGTATAATTATATGGGATAGGATCGTCTTACACTGGTGTAAGTTTAATAAATCTTACACCAAATCTTACCCATTGATTTTCATGCATCCAACGGCTGAGATTGATTGGGAATTAAAAATTAATTAATAAGTGAAATTTATTAAATCTTAACGTTAGATCCAAAAAATCAATGATTAAAATTTGATGTAACAATTATTGATCTTATATTATCTTATATTGTACGGTATAATATGATCTGCCTGTAATTATATATTTGAGCAAGCCCCATGGAGAGAATATAACCTTAGCAGTTACCACAGCAACAGAGGGAGGAGAGAAGCAGTGTGGAGTTGAATTGAAAGAAAGAAAGAGAAAGGAAGAGAGGCATCGAATTGAGGATGGAAGTTGAAGGATCATCGAAGAAGATGATAGCGACGCAGGAGGAGATGGTGGAGGCTAGGGTTCCGTTACCGTACAGGGACCAGTGCGCCCACTTGCTCATCCCTCTCAACAAGTGCAGGCAAGCGGAGTTCTACCTTCCCTGGAAGTGTGAGAACGAGCGCCACTCTTACGAGAAATGCGAGTACGAGCTTGTCATGGAGAGGATGCTTCAGATGCAGAAGATCCGCGAGGAACAAGCCAACTTGAAGCACCAACACGGCGCCGTTCCTCTCGTCCCCAAAACCGCCAATATCTGATATTCTCTCTCTCACTTTCCATCTCTGCTAGGTGCTCTCTTCTTTCTATTCATTTGATCTAGGGTTTTCTACAACTATTCTCTGTCCTAATCACTGATCTCTTCTTGAGTAAAATTAGGCGTTGTGATTGATTGGGGTTTTTTGAAACGGCCAGGCTTGTGGGATTTATTTGTTCACACAATGTCACTCACTTCAATTTCAATTTCAATTTCAATTTCAATTTCAATTTCAATTTGTGTCTTTGTTTCTCTCCTGTACTTGAAATGTTGGGATGTGAAATATAAATGATAAAGTTATAAAATGTCAGGTTTGTGCTTGTTCCCTTTGTTTTCCCCCCAGCAATTAGGGTAGTAAGGGGTGCTATTTCACTATTAGGGCTACTGGATATGCAGTAGAATAATCCCTTTGACTAATATATTACTTTATTTTTTGTTCAATTGCCTTGAGTGCTGGTGTTCAACGAGTGAGTGAGAAAAAAAAAAGTATATGCTTCTTGTTGTATTTTTAATGGGAAACCACTCAGCCTTCGGGTAAATACTAAGGGGGGTACCAGTTGAGGTACAACCTTATCTATCCCTGTAGTATCTATAAACATATTTTAGGTTGACACGACTTGATTTTAGTTAATATGCAAACCTGTTCCGTGACTTAAATGTAATGTGAGAGATCTAAGAAGGTTGCTACTTTTGTTGCAAATTGTGATTGTTAGGCTTGATTTCAAGTAATACTACAGTGTGGATTGTGGACAGATTTTTTGGAGTTTGTAGTACATCATTAAACCCAATGCTTGCCACAGGTGAATAGGATTGTCACTTTTGAACTTGTACACTGGTACAAGACAGTATATGTAGTAGTAAATTCAACTGGTTTTGCATAATGTGAAAAAGGGCAACATGGTCTTGTAAAGCTCCTGCACTTCGCAGCGTCCTGGGAATAGTCTATGGTAGGCAGTTTTGCCTTGCATTTTTACAAGAGGCTGATTACATGAATCGAACAACATCAACCGTTTTGTCAAGCTCGCCTTCTGGTTTTGCGTACTGTAATCAAAACATTATTATGTCTTTGTTTGGATTCTAGGAGTGCATAGATGTCAATAGTTTGCATAATACAAAATTGTTACTTGTTGAAACAAATGTAATGTATCCGTAGCGTATATACACAAGATGTTGTATTATTAACTGTAATGGAAACCTCAAACCTGTCATAATATAACTCAGCGTTATCAATTTACATGGTAGGTTTTGAACTCTATTTTTAATTTTAATTTTGCTCTCCACTTTTGTCTTCTTGTCATGACTCTTTTGCTTCTCTTCTATATGTTTTTGGGAGGTTTGCTTTGAGTTTCGACTCTATTACTTTTGTTGTAAAGGCTGTGAATGGTAGCAGGCAATGAAACAAACTGTCTTTCCTCTCTCTTTTTTAATTCAATAATTTCCCACAAGATAGTGTTATGAATAGGTGAATTTAGAAGACTGCAGAGTCTGTAATTCTGTCCATCACTTGTTTTTCTCCAGGCTGGAGGTGATATTTATATAATTTGCTTCCCGCTAGACTTTGTTTTGTTCAATTGAAATCTTGAATGATATAGCCTCCTTCTGCTCTATAAGTGATAAGATAGGAGCCAATTTTATTTATTTTCTACCAGTGTAACAGTTGCCGTAAGCTATATGGTCTCTCTTTGAAGGCCTCATTTCCACCTGTGGTGTGCTCCTTTGATATTCTTATAGCCTCTCCCCGCCCCCGTTTTTCAACTTGCTTTGAGTTCTTGATCTTCCTAATTGATTTTTAGTTTATGTATATTTGACTTATGTTCAACTTTTGACAGGAACCTTTGCTTGGGTCGGATGTTCTTTCATGTTTTTCTATTGTATGGAGTGAAAGTTACATTGGAATGTTTGTCCAGAGACTACTACAGACTTGCTTATACTTTATTTCTTGCTAGTTCCTCCGTCATGGGACCATGTTTTTACTTGAAGAAATAAAATTTCTAGCAAAGGGAAGTACTAATTGAATTGTTTGACATGCATCTATTCGCTGCTCTTAATCACTTATAATAGCTGACAATTTGAAATATTCAGTTATGGGATCCAGATCTGATTCTAGAACACTTTGCTAATTGCCAGTGATCAAATCATGGAATCAGGCGGTTGAATGATAGATTTAAACTTACAGTGTCTATTTTAGTTTTAGGATAGAGACAGAAAAGTTTTCCAAGGGTTTCAACTAAGGATTGAACACAGAATTTTGAAAAAAAAAAAAAAAAAAGTTTTTCTAACACAAAATTTATATATCATGAAAAGGGTGTAACAGGAGTTTGAGGAGGCAAGTTCACGAATCCTGAAGGAATCTTAATTTCTTGGAATCAGTTTCAATTATTATGTTTACGAAATAGAAATTCATTCTTAATGGCAATACGGAACCCTTGGTCGAACACTGCTAAATTATTGGTCCCTTCTCCAATGTATTCACAAAGGCTTGGATGAATTTCCCTTCTGTGTCTATGAATATCTCCAAACATTTTATTCTATTGCTGTATTAGCAAATATGTCTGATCATATATAAAAAATGGGAGGATTTCGGGATATCTTTTGTTTCATGGTTTTTCGATTTTTCTTCTTTTTAGGCTTGGTTTACTTTTGTAAACATCGCTGCTGTTTCGAAGTTAGATACTTTTTTTCCATCTTCAATGGAATTTCCTGGTAACCGTAAAAAAATCAGTTTTAATGAAAATCAAAAGGGTCTCTGGACGGAGAATATGATCAGAACCTTTCCTTTTAATCATCATTTAGGTGAAGTATTATGTTTAAGCCGGAGGAGTATCAAGGGTTGCTTCTAAATATGCTTCACTCACATAAAAAGATGGGAAATGGTATGGAAGTCCAAATTGGATTTTGGTTAAAGCACAATCATAAAGATGGGAAATGGTTTCAGTATTCAAATTCAGTCTGGCTCAAAGTACAGAGAAAGTAATCCAGAACATTTTTCATATGTGAAGGGACAATAACAAAGTTCCTCTCTTTATCCGAAAAAATAAAAATAAATAACAAAGTTCCTCTTGTTCAACAGGGAATTTCAACTGTGCACAACTGTAACACGTTATTCGAAGGGATGTGCATGGGTCGAATCGAATCGCATTTTTTGAAAAACCAAACCGAATTGGTTTAAATGGTTCGGTTCGAAAGTGGTTCGTTTCGGTTTAAAACTGATTCGGTTCGGAAGTGATTCGATTCGGAAGTGGTTTGGTTCGGTTCGGAACTGATTCGGGCCAACCCTTTTTTG
The DNA here is from genome assembly GCA_032173675.1 of Gastrolobium villosum. Taxonomy (NCBI): domain Eukaryota; kingdom Viridiplantae; phylum Streptophyta; class Magnoliopsida; order Fabales; family Fabaceae; genus Gastrolobium; species Gastrolobium villosum. The sequence goes on along the minus strand of JAVKPL010013873.1, from coordinate 79,565 downwards.
AAAAGGAATAAAATTAAAAAATTTAAAAATAAAGTTATAAAAATCAATCTGGTTCGGTTTGAAAACGATTCGGTTCGGTTCAAAATGGTTCGGTTCTTAAACTGGATCTAAAAACGGGTTCGGTTCATGAACTGGTTCTTTAAAAATTGGTTCGGTTCATGAACCGATTTTTAAAAACCAATTATTTTAATGGCGGTTTGTTTCGGTTAATGGTTCGATCCAATTTTTTGGTTATTTTGCACACCACTAACTCCATTGCCTTGTGTTTGATGAGAAAGAAATTAAGTGTGGTCAAATAATCTTTAGATTGCGCCATGTGTTCAGTGGTGCGCAGTTCTATCGATGCAGCAATTGTTAGTAGCACAACTCTGCTGGAAATTTTTTTAATATCAAACAGAACTCAAACACGGATGTTGTCACTTTTTAATATTTTTATATCTAATTTTTTTTATTTTTTTTTTTAACATTCAAATAACATTTTTACTTGAAAACATTCCTCAAATATCACGTCTAAAATGCAAAATGACTTTCCCTTTCGAAAAAAGTCCTTCCCCCCAAGAAGTCCATCTAAACAGGGCCTAAAAATGACTGGGCTAAACTGTGTGCCACTGTGCCTAGAAAAAGCAGCTTGAATTGTGATACTACTAAACTGATCGCTGCTATGTTCGTTAAGAGTGATTTAGAAGAGAACATGGAAATGAACAGTTAACTTAGACTAGCATGTTATCTAAATATATTGGTCTCTTCCATTCCTTTCTCTCCAACTCCCACACTCCAAACAAGAGAGGATCAATACTATAAATTATCTTTAAAAAATAAAATAAATGTAAAGACCCGACAGCCTTACCCTGAAACTAGGAAGGCAAAAAAAAAAAAAAACACCACATCAAAGATATCTAGTAGGCTCACCTAGACAATAAAAATAAGATCATTCTCTAGGCCCACTAACAATCTCCAATCAATTGTTGAATCTCAAAAAAAATTAGGAAATGCATAGAGCTCAAGAATTTAAATAATTTGGATGTTTTCTTAAATCCATGAGTGGTTAAAGTACTTGAAAATTTGAGTAGATACTATTAATTTAAATTGTATAATAAATAATTTGGGCGTTTTTATGACTCAACGAATTAAAATAAGTTATTATATTTGTTCACTTATGACTTATCCCTGTTAACTTGCCAGAATCAGTGGAATAAATATGGAACGTTCCTTCTCATATGTCAAGGGAATGTATAATGATTGAAGAAAGGTACCTACCACCTTGACTTTACATTCTCAAGGCATTGAATTTGGAACTTGAATTAGGTTAAAAAAAAGTTTGAATTTATTGCAGTATGTCTTTGTTCTTTCGATTGAGCTGCACTTTCCAGTGTGCCTTTTAAGCAAACAGATGCTAAGATCGAGAGACTTTCATTAAATATCAACTTTGACATATTGCGTGGTGGGTTCCATATCTGATTGTCAAGGTTTAACTAATCACAACGCTAGGTATCAGTAAAACTTATTGCATTCCAAGAGAGTTATAATCTAGTGATTTTTTTAATATATTTTCAATGTTTTTATATAATTATTTTGTTATAAAAATATGATTATTTAGTAAAGAAAAATTGTAATTTTTTAAATGTTATTACCACGCAAATGCTAGAGAGCACGAGGAGGAAGGTGCATCCCCCAACCCAAGTGTGTAAGCGATGCACAAGAGTGCAAGACATCGGAAAAATCTAATATACTACTCTGTGTGATGGTATTACAAAAAATCACGGGTATTCGTGATTTAGATTGGATTAGTTTTGGAAGTAAAAATCATCTAATCCAATCCTTTCGGTTTGATTATGTAATCATCTATTCGATTTGGATTTTTTTTAAGTCAAATTCAATTTTTTTTGTTTGAATTGGTTCAGTTTTCGATTTTTAGAAAAACCTAAAATTTATTTGATAATTATTGTGCAAATAACGTATATTTTATATGTATGGGCTTTGAAAAGTTTTTTTTTGAAATACATAAGCATCAGTAAACGATAACGTAATTTTTTTTTGCAATGAGATATGAAACTCTACATTGATGGGGTGTGGCTAAGTTTTTTCTTGGGTTTAGCTGATGGGTTAATGAGTCATGGGTTTAGAATTGTTTAGGCTATATTGGGGAAATACCCAAGTAGGTATTAAAATTTACGTTTTTTGATTTTCGGTTAATTCAGTTATCGATTTTTCGATTCGGCTATCGTAGTTTGAATCAGTTGATGAACATCCCTACAAAAAATGCTCTCCAAGACGAGAAGAATTATAGTGCTCCTAGCCCATAAAATTTGGAGTGGTCCTTCTCACAAAACAGGGGGCAAAATGAGAAAAGAAAAAAGTGAAAGGGATAAAAATGGAAGAAAAAATTCACTCACGTGAGAGGGACCACCAAATAATAAAATGGGTCTGGATCACTTAATTATTTTTCCACCAAGAAATGGAATAAATCTTTGGTGCTACTGTTGCACCAAAGATTCAGTACATCCTACGAATAAAAATGTTACATGTCAGCTAAAGTTATTTTTTCTCTGCTACAATTTTTCTTTCTCCTCTTAAGTGTAATGTTTCTATTCGTAAAATGCACTGAATCTAGGTGCTACAGTAGCACCAAAGAATTATTCCAATACCTGCATGGAATTTTCTGCCAAAAATTATTATTTGGCATACTTGTGTCTTATTGATAATAATGATATTTGTCTTGTAGTAGAGAGTGAATACCGGGCTTGAATGGAGCCCAAAAATTCAATCCAAAACAAATATTTATAGAACATTGCATTGAAAAAACATTGGTGGAATAGAACTAAGCGTGAATCACACTTACAAAAGAATGTGTAGCTCATCTATCTTTAAAAAAGAAAAAAGAAAAAAAAAAAGAGAGAGGAAGGAAACAGATATGGAGCTAATTTGTTTCCTTATAGTGTGAATGCATACATCAGAATGGCAGGTTACTTTGCATGCAATAATTGTAAACAACCGGTCAAAAGTATTAGCAATAGCATATGATGTTTATGACCAATATAATCCATTTTGTTAATAAGATAGAGACACATGGTATATAGTGTATTCTTATGAAGTAATGCATGCACAAGGAAGTCAATCAAAACCTCTTTATTGGGAGAAAATCTTCTATAATCCACGTTGTATTAAAAAAAATTCCCTTATTGGATAAAGTAAACTATTGTCTATCTTTGGGAATATGTATGGCCAATGGGGATAGGCACCATTTTCACTGTCTCCATTCTCTTCGTTTCGTTTTATATAATCTTTGAAGATGGGGAATTAGGTGGATTGAACTTTGTGTGGGAAAGGTTTCATTTTGTTTTGATCTGGGTTCGTCTTCGGCCATCTTATGCACGTAACTGACACGTAGAAGAGAAGGTTCGAATATATAATTCATGATCACCTAATGATAAGGCCCTCGCGATATAGATTTCATTTGCAAAGTATTAATATTTGTTTATTCAATTAATTTTCTTGTTAAACAAATAATAATATGTTAATCAGTTTGGTTTATATTCACCAACAATGGGTTATAAACTTATAATAATTCCGGCAGGTGTCCAAAATGTCAAAAAAAAAATATTAATGACATTGTTTATACATTTACTATTTTATGGAGGAAAACATTGAATACTTTCTTCAAATTTTCAAACTATTAATAAAGTTTTTTTTTTTTTGAAATTAACAAAGTTTTTCAAACTCATACTTCCATGCTGAGTTTTCCAGAGGAAAAAATAAAAGTTAATTACTTTTTCTCCTTGGATCCTCATTAGTCATTAGGTATTGTGATTTGATTTCGTGTCCCTTTCAATTTTTCCTTTATCCTATTTTAATATTCCTTTTTTTTTCTCTCATGTTTTGTGGGGCCTTCCATCATGCAAGTTTTTAACTACACGATAATAAGAAATCAATAACAACAGCTTACCAAAAAAATAAAAAAAAAAATCAATAACAACAAATGATTTTACAATATAATGGCAGTCATATTTAATATTTGAGGACTCAATGTTCAGTTTAGTTTTCAAACAATTTTAATATTCATACATGGTGATTTTTTTAAAAAAATAAAATCCGTTAACAAATTTTCTAACCAATCTTAGAACAAATAAAACGAAATGTAAAACATTCGGAAAAAAAATCTTATTATTATTCAGTAACTAAAGTGATGGGAATTAAAAAGGTTATATAGTTAGTAGGATTGAAAAAATATTAGTCAATATAAGAACGTATGATGAATAAATTGAAATTCAATAATCAAAAGACTTTTCTTATGATAATATTTTGACTTCACCTAAGTACTTCATGAATAAGATAATTGTATTAACTTGAATTAAGATTAACATCACTTCCAGTAGAGTGAGATAATTTTATAAAATAATAACAATTATAATAACATGCATTGTTAGTCAACTAATGCTATATGCCTATATGGAATATGTAGATTTGATATGATCTTGATATATTGTGATCTTATAATGAACCAAATATTATTATGTGTAATTGATAGATCACGGTGCTTCACATTCTTCGAGAATGAACATTTATTAGTGGAAAAAAAAATGAACTTGACAAATTTGTTGATTTATATGTAATTTCACATTATAATCTTAAGATATTCCTTCATTGTTATGCGATCTGTTTCCACATCCTCGATATTTGATAATATTTGAAAAAATATACCTTACAATTAAGGTCAAATGTTCAAAGAATATATTTTATATAAAAAAATGCTTCGGACTGAAATGATTTCCTTTAACAATATTTGACTGATTATAGAAGAGAGATGGACAGTAAAAGGTGTAGTTGAAAGATGAAATTACATCCAAGACTGTGTTAATATGCGATTTTACCACAACTTAAAACATGATTTATATATAAGATATATCGACCGTAATCATATTACACAAGTGTAAGTTACACTCTCAATCTTGTCCGTTGATCCCACTTATATCTAAGGCTCTAATTTTTTAATAATGTGAGTCATTAGATATAAGTGGATCAATGGTCAAGATTTGGCGTAAGACTTCTAACTCTTACACTGGTGTAAGAATATCCTGCCCCTATTTTAAAATATATTTTATGATAAATTCATTCTCCTAAGAGCAAAATACACAGAGAGAGAGGGTATGGTTAGCCAGACAAACGTCTTTTTTACTCTTCAATAATGCACTTCAAATTTAAAGTCCTTTGTCTCTTGTAATTGTGTCTAATGGTGCCTTTATCTTTATCTCGCACTTTGTCAAAATAAGTGGGCAAAGTATGAGGTCAATTTATTTTTTGTCTTTTCCCTAATTCTTTAACCAAACAGCCTAGATGCATCCTTTGATTGATTAGCCACAATTTAATTATTAATTAATGCTTTTGAAGCCATGGATTTGGGATTGGAAAGGTGGATGATTCATATCATGCCTTGATTTAAGTGCTGCTTTCAGGGATTTTGTGATGGAAATTGAATGTTTTGTTAGGTTATAGGTGTCCTTGAATCAAGGAAAATGTGTGTAGAAAGAATGTGAAAGAACGTGGGGTTTGTTTTGTTTATATGGATTCACCATCGTTATTGGACAAAATCGTGGCTATGGCAGAGAATGTCAAACCTCATTTTGGGCGTAGCAGGTTATGCATTATATGCAATCAGTGGTAAGAATAACACGTGCGTGGCTTATTATTTTGGCTCTTAAAAATAATTGACTTGTTGCATTGCTCAAAGTCTGCCTCAGACGTGAGGGTAGATGAGTGGGTCGAAAGAAGGTAATTAGGTAGAAAGAATTGTGAGACGAAACATAAGTCTAGGGCAGGGTTTGAAAAATTGGACAACGAATTCAAGAACATAAAGTGCTAATTAGCAATGTTTACTTTTGGTAATTAAGAATTAATAACTACAATATTTCTCCCACTTAATGATTACAAATTAAATTTCACGAACTTTATACTATCATTATAATTTTCACGAGAATTATTTTTTTTAATGTTTTAATCATTCATCGCTTCGCTTCGTGACTAATTCGATTCATGACGGGTCCTATAATTAAGACTTTAAATTCCTCCTAAATAAATAGTACTGGGAGAATCAATCATAATTTTCACGAGAATTCGTTCATAATACAACAACTAACTTTTCTTACGAAAAAAATAAAGAAATGTCAGAGTTTTATTTTTTAGAGGAAGATTATACTTACAATTTATTTTCGTTTACAACCTCTTACAACAATATCTTACTTATTGACTTCCGTCAATTAACGTTTATTAATTTTGCAAATTAAACTCATTAACTAATTATTAATTTGCCATAAATAATAACCGTAGATTAGCGAAAATTAACGGTTAATATATGATTGTAAGAGATTGTAAACTAAAATAGGTTGTGAGTATAATCTTCCTCTATCTTTTAAATATTAATGACAATTATACAATAACTTACTTGTCTATCATTCAAAATTAACGGTAGAGAAATGTTGTGTATGCACAATTGTCAATTGATGGCTTGTAGTTTTATATATTAATAGTATGGATAGGATCCTTTTACAAATTTTTTTTTTTGCAAATTACACTAAGTATGACCGGTCGTACACTGCATGATTAAAGTATGACCGGTCGTACATTGCATGATTAAAGTATGAAAAGTTATAAATAAAAAAGTTTGTAAACAAAAAAGTTTATAAATATAGCCTATCGCTTCTATAATTCAAAATTAATAGTATAGTAATAAAAAAATAGTATAGAATTTTCTTTTGAATGAATGGTAGAGTTTGTCAATTGATGGCATGTAGTTTTATATATCAATATTAAATATAATGTGTACTGCATGAATATTTCAAAGTGTAAATAGAAAGAAAAAAATATTTACAAGAAAGATATTTTAAATTATAAGAAATGTATATAAATAATTAATTCGGATAAAATTTAAAATATAAGTTAAAAGAAAGAAATAAAATTATAAAAGGACATATACATAATTAAATTAAAAATGTTTCTTTCTTTATGGGATAGTAAATTAAATTGATAAATCTTTTACCAAAAAATAAAATTTAAATTGATAAAGAACTCTAAAAATGTTATCTAGTTATTATAAAAAATGTAGGACAATTTATATTTATACATAAAAAATCATCTCGACAAATTCAAAAGAAATCAATTTTAGGTCAAATGCTGCTAATAATTATGGGAAAAATTTCCGTATAAAAAAGTTAAAATTAATTATTTTAAAAGTTAAAGTAATTGAAATTTAATAAAATAAATAGTCAGTAAAGTGAGAATGTTTAAAAATAGTGATAAATAACGAAGAAGTAACATGTTTAAAACACAAAACATAATATGAGATTATTTCAGCATAAAAGAAAATTCAATTTTATTATCTAAAACTATTTTATTTTTAAAATTTAATTTTATTATCTAAAACTATTTTATTTTTAAAATTTAATATACAACTATTAATTAAATAAGTTAATATTTTAAATTGATGAAGCTTGGTACATATTAAGAGAAATAGAGTAACATATAAGGTACAATACAATTTGAACCTATTTTTTGAATCAATCATTTACAATAAAATTAAATCAATAACTCTTAGTTAATATTATCTTATTACTGTTAATTTAATTTTAATCTAATAATGAGAAAAATATTTATAAGAGGTTGTTATAAAAAAATTTACAAATATAACTTTCCACTATTGAAAATACAAATCTTCTGTAAAATATAACCTGGTTTTTTTAGTAAATGTTGAAGATAATTAACAATCGTTATTATTACCAATATATTCATGTTACAATAATAACAGAACGCATTTATAAGAATACAGGTATTTTTACATGCATCTATATCCTTACTTTTTTAAATAATTTTAAAATTTAAATTCAAACATTTACATATTGAGTTTATAAGTTGAGAAATTAATTTTATTTTCTAATATCTCAAAATATATAATTTTGAAATATATAAAAAGGTTGTATTCATAGTGTATAATTATGCTAGCCTTGTCAGCGAAGGTTGACTTGCTTGACTTTCATTGGCGAAAAGCGTATGATCTCATTTGTGATAAATATTGTAAAAAAAAAAAATATTACTTTAAAATTGGGATGATCAAGTGTTATGTTGGTGTAGAGGAAAACTTTGTGTAGCTGACCTTTTGAAAATTGAGCTGCTAATTTTTTTTATTTTTCTTTTTATGGTGGGCTCCTTGCACTCTGTATTATAAAAGTGTCATTAATAGTAATATGAGAGGTGCCCTATCAATCACTTTATATCTAGTGAGCTTAAAATTATATTATTTTATGATTATAAAATCAAAAAATTATAATAGCAAAATTTAATATAACTCCGTAATATATTAAAATTATAAAAATACATTAATTTCTGATCAAATTAACATTATTTTAAATTCACCGGATATAATTTATCTCCATATTGATCGGAGATATATTTACCAATTATAATACTAATATGAAAGGTGATAAAGCCCATTTAAAATTGGGGATTCAATCTCTCGTGCTGCATCATAAAATTTCAGACACTTCTCCGTGGGATCCATTGTTTTTTTTTAAAAAAAAAAAACATAAAAAATATGACATGCTTCTCCATGGGTCAGCAGGAAAACAATTTTCGATTCCTGTAACATAAAAATTGAATTTCCCTTCAAAATTATATCAGAAACAAATTTCATGAATATTAAATAATATTTAATATTTTAGAGAAATTATTTTTAATATCTCAAATAAATAATTTTTTCACTTTTTTTGTTTCAATCAGTACCTTGACCGCTGATTAACAAATTCGTATCATATTTTTTTTATATATATATTTTTTAGTACAAATTCGTATCATATTCCAACTTACAAAACACTAAGGGAATGGGCGCTTGGTACGTAGCATTTTTTCAGAATTCCCATCATACTGAATTTTTCTAAAATTTTAATTTATAGATATCATCGTAAGTTGAATATAAAAATCATATTTTTGAAAATTGAGATTCCCGGACAAATAAAAAAATTTCCTGTACCAAACGCCCTTTAAGGATTTTATAAGAATTATGTTCTAGGAAAAATAATTATGTTATATTATAGAGATTCGGTTTGTGTGCCAGAGTTTTTTTTTGCTGCGACTCACAAATATTGTGTGTTAAATTTTTTGATTTCATTTTAAAGTTGAGTCCACACCGTCATAATAAAATAAAAACATACCAAAAAACAAAAAACAAAGCACTGCTGAGGACATAGTATGTCAGATAGTTTGCCCAGCCCCTCTATAGCTAGCTCGGCGTCACGATTGACATGACTCGACTCTCCACATAACCACAACATATAATTTAAAAGGATTAATGTCTCCCATTTTATAAAAGAAAAATTAATTTCATATGAACATATAAAAATATATCGAATCATATGAAGAAAAAAGAAAAAAAAATGAATCTCATATACTTTTATATGAATATAGAAGATAAAATTTATCCCCAAAAATATGAGAAATGTTATTCCTAAATTAAAAACCCTAATGTCTGAATTTTTTCCTATTAATTTTCCTTATAAAAGTTAATTTCTCTATAAACATATAAGGGGGTGTTTGGACCATGTGAAATGTGAAGAAAAGAAAAGAAAAATTTATGAATCTCATATATTTTTATATGAAAATAGAAGATAAAACTTATATCCAAAAATATGAGAAATATTATTCCCAAATAAATTTTGACCTAAAACACATTTTTTTTTCCCGGCTATTAATTTTGCTCAATCTCCACCATGTTCCCAACAAATTTTTTTCTCAAAAAATCTAAACAATAAGAGTTAAAAACTAAAAAATTCCTTTTAGAGAGTTAACCTTTTTTTTTGGTAAAAAGAAAGTTAACCTTATAATAATGTGTAAATGTTTTTACCTTGAACAAAATTATCTCCCATAAAAAATATACGTGATTTATAAAAAAAAATAGAAAAACTTAAAATCATCTTGCCTAACTCATACAAATTACATTGTCAATCAATGTTGAAAAAATTGGATCGGCCCAGTCTCGACTATCAATTCATAAATCTAAAGTAATAGAATCGGTGCGACCCGTCCAGTTTTTAAAAAATTAGTGACCATATTGATTCAACGAGTTACTCGACTTTCATAAAAAAAAAATATATTTTTTAAAAAATCAATAGAGAATATCATTTTTTTTATTTCCAAATAATTTGTTTACTTTTAAATATTTGAGTGATTTGTTGCTCACTGACTTACATATTATGTATATGTACTACAACACTAATATTATTTTAGTTATGCACAATGCAAGGAATTTTGATTAATTTATAGTTAGAGATGTTTTTTACTGAGCTTGAAGCACCAGTATCACAAACAATTTATGTTTGTTTAATCTTTTGTTGGATAATGATGTATGATTTATTATTTTTCATATTAAAATATTTGAATTTTTTATTTTTTTTACATGTATTTGCGTAATTTATAGTTATTTTAGTGGAAAAAATTTGTGTCATTTTAAAGTATATTAAGTCACGTCATTTTAAGTGAGAGAAAAAGATAGATAATCGGGGGAGATAGCGGATTAAAAAAATAAATAAAGGTGTGAGTCTCACCTCTTTGTGAGAGTGAAATGACAAAAGTCGTGTCATTTAAAAAGATAAATATTTTTTCCTTTTTAATATAAATTATAGATTTGCATATACTTATTAGGTCATATGATTGAATTAATGACTCAGTACCTTGACCGAGTAAATGACAGGACCAAATTTAATAATATAAATAACAAATTCAACCAAAAAGCTTAAGTTGTTAAGTGAAGGCTCATCTATGGTTTATATATTTCTCTGTCACGTCCCTCACAAGAGAACTCATTAGACTTGAAAGGTAGATGATGCATCAGACCCAATCTATCTGTGTTAAGAAATTTCACCCAAAAAAAAAATTGTGGCGGCGAGGATCGATTTCTGATACACATAGGCTTTGATACAATATAAAAATTTAATTCAACCAAAAAATTTAAGCTATTAAATAAAGGCTAATCAATAATTTATATACTCCTCTACCAAATAACATTGTTATCAATATGAGTGTAAATAGGCTAGGCTAGACCGAGATTTGACTGAAATAGCCTAGGCATGTGAAAAATATTTTAGGTCTAGCGTGGCCTGTTATCTACATTTACTGTTATATAGGCCCTAATTTATATACTTCTCTACCAAATAACATTATTTAAAAAATAAAAACATTAGCCTAGGCTTATTTTAGGTCTAGCTGGCCTTAAACCTATTAAACATTCAATATTTTAAAAAAAAAAGCATTAAAATAATATTAATAATTATTAATATATTCATTATTATTTATTTTAAAAAAAATAAATAATATGAAAAGGCTGGTTTGTAGGCTTATAAGTTATAGGCCTCGCATACAAAAGAAAGCCTATGGCCTGTTTTATAAATAAGATTTTTTAAAAGTCTATGTCAGCTCTATATGACTATATTTAATATGCTGAGCTTGACCTGATATAGGCTAGGCCGTCGGTTGGCCTAACCCATTTACACCCCTAGTTATTAATGTGTATACTTTTTTGTAAACATAAGGACCAGAGTCCAATCAACTTAGGGGTGTCAAAACATGTTGATACGACACGAATTTGACACGACACGAATACATCAACACTAACATGACATGAATTTTTATTCGTGTCAAAATCTTCAGCATTAACACGACTTGGGTTTTTTGCGGGTTGACACGAAATGAATAATACGCAAAATAGAGGTCAAAACAGTAATTGACAAAAAATAAAATGAAAAAAGGTTCAAAATTAAAAACAAAAATAATAATAAAAATAAAATAAAATAAAATAAATAATTTTTAAAAAATATGGGTCAACACGAACACGAATTCCTCAACACGACACGAATTTTTTTACGGGTCAACCCGAACACGAATTTTTGTGTCGTGTCGCGGGTCGACCCAATCATGGCTGACCCACAAAAATTTCTAAACCCAAGACCTATTAAGACTTATCAACTAAATCTAAAGGTTTGAAAAAACCTAGTCACATGGAAATAAATTAGAAGGAGGGAAATTAAAGGTGTATATTAACAACCAACTAAGTTTACTATGCTTTTGTCGATTTCCTAATTTTTTTTCACAAAGCCAATATACATAAAATATGTTATTTGCATTTAATATATCAAATCATAACCATAATTTTAAAATAAATATAAAGTATTAAATATGGAAATCATATCCATACAAAAATGGAAATAAATATAACCGTTGGATCAGCATAATCGTTCTATTGGTGAAATTGAAAATTGATTGGTAGTAACATTTATAGTAACCTAATTGATTGTTATAATATCCTTCAAAAAAATTAAATTGGAGAAACTTGAATTTTTTTTTTAAAAATTTATTTTTACATCATATTTAAGGGTGTGCACTTACACCCCTAATTATCAATATATATAACATATTTTTGTAAACATAATCTATTTTGACACCCCTAAATCAACTATCGTTTTTACTTCTTCTTGATCTTTCTGTCTTCTTATCTTAATTCAATTCTTATATGAGAGTATACACATAAAATTTACGTGTAAGATTTACTCAATCGAAATAATTATTGCTTTTCAGATAAAAATAAGAAAAAAGATATAGCCACTGCAATCTACCCGTTCCATTGAAAATATTGTTGCACAATCGTATCAACAATGATATAAAAATTGAGCTGTTTAAGATATTTTCAGCAAAACTAATTTATTATTTTAAAAAAGGAATATATAAATATTTTTTGGTAGAGAAATATACAAAATTTTGTTTATGCAAGTAATATTTCTTTCAAGAAATTGTTTGCAATTCTAAATAATTTCACTAGAGAAAATTATAGTTAAATTTTTAAAAGATGACAAATTTATATTAGTTTTGTTAACTTTAAGATATAAAGTTAGGACAATGATTTATGCAGTTAAGTAAAAAATCACAAAAATCACTGATCTTCCCCAAATACAACATATTTAAGAGAAAAATAAAATAGAGCCCACTCTTATTTTATATTTGTGATTACAAAAATAATTTTTGATTCGGCTGTAAAAACCATTTGCCCATGAAGTTATAAGGTAATATTTTTTTTTTTTTTTTATGTTATATAAGTGAAGTATTATCTCCTACTCAAATAATAAATTGAAAAGAGAGAAAAGTTGAATGTGAGAGATAATTTTTTTTTTGGGAAAAATTATTCTCATACTACACGAGAGAAGTTTTTCTTTTTATACATCATTCGATAACTATGTCATAATTTTTTTTTTTTATTTTTTCATGTGGCGGATCCCACAAATTTATCTTTATGACATAAGATAACTTATCTCCTTTAATATAAGATCAATAAAATTCAAATTTTTATGAAATCCATTTTAAAATTATGAATACATGAGATATAAGAAAAGTATTACCTAAAGTTATATTACATCAACTTTTATTTTTTCTTGTTTAAATTAAGGGTTTTATAATTCCACAAAAAATTTTCTACACACTCACAACATTTTGTGACATGGGCCCTACATATAATTTTATCTTGTTTAAATTAAGGGTTTTATAATTCTCATGTTGAAGGAGAATTTTCAAAACGAATCTCATAAGGAGAATTGAAATATCACAATAGAGATAAAAAGCATTTTTTGTTAAAAAAAATTATATGTAGGATAAAAAATTAAAGAATATATTACATCATCTTTTATTTTTTTCTTGTTTAAATTAATTTCCTTCTGTTAACACAGAAAGTAAAAGGTAGGATGAAAGGAGCACACATTCCCAGGCACATTACCGTTTGCCTGCTCACGCCAAAGGTACCGGCGGCCTCGAAGCCACCCCACTCTCCGCTCTGTTGTTTTCCACAGTGCACAGTTTTTACCTAAGTGTTGAAAATATTTTTAAAAAACAAATAATGTTGGGCACTGTAGGCACTGCAAATTACAAAGTTGCAATTCATGCACCCGTTTCAGATGAGAACAGTGGTAATAGTTGTATTAAATTTAATGTTTTTGGACTGTTTCGTAACCCATCATTCCATTTGTGCAGGAATTTTCAGCATTCCCTTCCTTTACCTTCTGCCATTTCCATCATTATCATGCTGACACATTCAGAGGGAAGAGAGAGAAAGAGATAGAAGCTGAGGCTTCTTCTCTCTATTCCTTTTGCCTTTGCCTTATAATACCATACACCATCCACCCACAAGTCTGCAGTTTCTGGCATCTTTTAGAACAATTCCTTCTGATTAGCTGAGATTACCATTTTGTTTCTTTCCTCTGTTATAAATGGTCAGCTTCCTGACCACCAAAAATAAATATCCCATTTATGAGGTAAAATGCCGTACCACTATTCCTCATTCTTCTTCCACAGTGTTTTTGTACATCTAATATACATAGGGATACGTGTCAAATTAATTAAGTGGTCACGTTTATTATAAAAATAACATCTTTTTATTATTTAATTTTTTATAAAGAATATTTTTTCATATATTTATTGGGATTAACATCTCTACCATCACAAGAAATAAAATTATTTACTACAATTTAGAATGATGTCATTTGGAGAGTTGAAAAAAAAATACAGGATATTTTTTTAAAATTTTTTATATAAAAGGAAAAAAATATATAACTTTATTAAAAAATTATTATAAAAGCTGCATTTTAAAACATTTTATGTTTTTTCTCAAATCTTATACTAATATTATTTTAAGTTATCGGATATAATTTATTTGTTACCAAAAAAAAAATTATAGGAAATAATTTTATTTTCTCTGACATAATACTTTTTTTCCATAGAGAGAATATAGATAATTATGAGAGAGAGTTACAAAAAAAATAAAGGTGTGAGTTATTCTTTATGTAGAGTGAAAATATATAAGTTGTGTTATTTAAAAGGATAACATTTTTCCCTATATTTATTGGGATTAGCATCTCTACCATCACAAGAAATAAAATTATTTACTACAAATTAGAATGATGTCATTTTGGGAATTGAAAAAAAAAAATACAGGATATTTTAATAAAATTAATTATATAAAAGGAGAGTAAAATCTCTAAAATACCTGCATTTTTTTATTCTGAATGCCAAAATAATGTCATTTTAAAATGGTAGGAAATAATTTTATTTTCTGTGACATAATTTTCTTTTCCATATTTATTATATGATGATTTTTTACATAATAAACCAAAACAACACTACAAAAATATCTCCACGAAACAAACAAACAACAAGTAGCAGATTACTAGGGTAACCTAACATATTAATTCATATCATAAGTGATTTGATAGAGTATACTACTAAGGCTGTTTGACTTATTTCCCCTATGGCCGTACATCATACCAATGAGGATATACTCCTATGTCCATATATGTCACGTATTGGTCCCATTGGCTATCCATAAATCTTAAGCTTTATTCATCCAATATCCCCCGCTTTTAACACATCACATCCTTTGAATATATAAAATTAATATTGCTGTAGAGGTGGCACCACAAGTGTGGGCGATGCGACACGCCTAACACACATATTAGAGGATAATTGATGTGAGATAATTTAATTAAAGCCTCAGGTATATTGGTTCAATATTAATTTAATGTTGTGGTGTTTGTGCATCAAATAATTTGATGGTTCCTTGAAGTAAAGGACCAATTCCAAGACCTATAGTCACTCAACAAGCTTAAGATGCACTTTTTAAATGACCAGGAGATGAGACGTTATTATCTGAACTTGGAGAGGATAAAAGTCATGAAAAGAGGAGATTTTCTGCATGTTGTCACGGACAGAGTTATCGTTTCGGTTATAACTTTTGCAATCGGCATCGTAATATACTTAGTTGCAAATGGGTTGAAATTATTTAAATAAAGACGTGTGCATTATTTTGTAACACAACTGAAATATCATTAAAATGATGGCAACTCTTTCGTGGCGTAAAAGAATAATCGGCGTTTTGGTTTTGGAGCTTCTCGTGAGTTAGGACAAAACTTTAATGTAAAAAATATCTCATTTATTCAAATTTGTAAGTTTTATAATTGATTATTAAATAGTGTGTTTATCATCTATAATTTAACATGATCAAAAAAAATTTCCTACACTCACAACATTTTGTGGGACCCGCAATAAAAAAAAACTCCTGCACACAAAATGAATCTCTATAACATAACACAAACACTTTTCCTACAACATAGCTCTTATAAAATTCTTAAATAATTTTATAGTTATTATTATGATATTATCATGAATGATATAGTATATAATAAATATATAGAAAATAATAAAGAAACTTGATTGATTGATTTTGATGGCACACCCCAGCAGTTGAAAGATGGTAGATTGACAATAGTTCAGAGTTGAAATTCCACATACAGAATTCAT
Source organism: Gastrolobium villosum (assembly GCA_032173675.1). Classification (NCBI taxonomy): domain Eukaryota; kingdom Viridiplantae; phylum Streptophyta; class Magnoliopsida; order Fabales; family Fabaceae; genus Gastrolobium; species Gastrolobium villosum. The sequence goes on along the minus strand of JAVKPL010013873.1, from coordinate 63,194 downwards.
CAGGTCGACGTAGAGATCCTTCCATCGATCCCAGCCGTTGATTTCTCATGGGGTAATTTCTAGGTGCCAGGGATTTGATATATTGGTGTCGACTTGGGATGGGAAATTTGATACCCCATTCTCACCTTACTAATTTTGCTGGTTTGGCATTTGTTCTAATGGTAATGTTTTCGTTCTTTTACGTGACACAAGTAATTTTTTTACATAAATATAAAAGTGGGTCCATTAAGTCTTTTATTTTTTATTTTATTTTAAAAATAATGAAACCCATAATTAATTTTCTCTATGACATGACCTAAAAATTTTGCTACAACATGATATTAGTTTTTCCCTTGTTCTAATATTTTTTTCTCTTTTTTTTTGGTTGGCTCATGTTAATCGCTTGCTGAATCCTCATAATTTTGCTTTTGCATGTGTGTTTGACTTAGCGTTTTCTCTTTTTTTTTTTCTTTTGACAAGAAAGGTATTCCCTAGGACTTTAACTGAAATGTCTAGTCAGGAACTCGTAAGGCATTTTTAGTTTTTCGCCTTTTTTAGTACAAACAGATGTGATGCAATATTCCTCATTAGAATCTATATGTTTAAAAATGTTTTTTTTTAAAATAAAAATGCTTTTTCTTTTCTTTTGAACAAATGGCATCTTTTCGTATAATTTTTAAGGGGTTTGATTTTCTCACGTTGCATGTTCTTATATTGCGACTCAACTAGTGATGAACACAATATTTATTAAAAAAAGAAAAAGAAAAGAAATATTTTGTACACAAATAGAAGGATCACAACATAAAAATTGAATTCTCCTTGAACAAGAGAAAATGTTTTCCCAATCTTTAATCGTGACCGATTTAATTACTCATCACTTGCATGCTATGAAGCATTGACACTTTAAAAATCCTGACGTGTCGTGTCCGACACTTCCCGACACTCGACACTCACCGATACTCCAACACAGAAATTCAAAAAAAGATTCAAAAGTTGTGTTGCTATGAGTTTTTAGTTCCAATTATTAGATTCGTTAAATTACGATTTTCATTTTATTGAGTTTAATATAAATATTTGAGATATCTTGTATTTCTTTACAAAATTAATGAATATTATTAGTTTAGTTTCATTTTTTTTGTTAAATTATTGAATATTAAAATAATATATACTAGATAAATTAAAAATATTATTTAATATCAAAATGTATCATAACGTATTGAAAACTAACATTTTTTAGGATTAACGTGTCGAAGTGTCATGTCGTATCGTGTCACGTGTCCCGTATCAGTATCGGTTGTAGATAATTTGCATGTACAATTTTTCTTTTACAATTATCGCTTATCAGTTGACACACAGGAGATAATAAGTTTAAAGTATAATTTTTGTTAATAATTTAACTGAAAATGATTATGTAAATTTTCATTGAGATGTGACGTGTTATGATTAAAAACACAACATTCTCTCTCTTGTAAAAAATATATTTGGGTCGATTGAAGTATTAACTATTTTGCAAAGGCAAAATTACGTTGAGGCTCTGGTGTGTCCAAATTCACTCCGAAAATTTATCTTTAACTCTCAGCAAATAGGAACACGATCTAACAAGAAGTTAAATATGGAATTTTACAGGGGAATTAAAAATCATTAAATATTAAATTATAATCAAAATAATAAAAATGCAAAAATACTGGTAAAAATATTTAAATAAAAAATATTATATTATAATAATAAATCAAGATTTTAACTACTATGCAAATTAAAGATCGTGCATAACTTAAAAAGTAAGATTGATGAAGGTAAAGTTAACTATTTTATGACAAAAAAAAAGAATAAAAATTTGAGGGAAAAAAATATAACAATGTAAGAAAAGTAATAATATTCTTTGTACAACTTCTCATGCACGTCCAAATAGTGGTGGAGTCAGGATTTAATTTTAGTCGGGATAAAAAATTTTAACAAATCAAATTATTAAAATATTTTCATAATTATTCAAACTTATTAGGGAAAAAATTTACTCGAAATTTCTAAAGTAATAGGATTGATATTATTTTAACAAATAATAAATATTTATTTAAAATTTAAAATATAGTATAAAATTAAATTAGTAAGAAAGTAAAAATTATATGTATATATACACATATGAAATTTTCATATGATTATTATGAACATTTTCATATGATCTTTTTGTACATTATTTCATGTGATGTTAATAAAATTTTTTTCATGTGATGTTAATAAAACATTATTTCATGTGATATTTGTGAATTAATTTTTTATCTTATATATTTAATTTAGTTTAGGCCTATAAACTTTAGTTTGCAAATTGGTAGGTCTTACAGGTTGTATTAGGTTTTTTATAATAGGTAAGGGAAAACCTATGTAAATCAAGTCTTTAATAGGTTAATAGGCCAATGTAGGATTTGAATTTTTTACATAGGTTTAGGCTTCAAAGCCAAAACCTGACCTAACTTGGCCTATTTATACCCCTAGTCGTGACTTGTGAAGAATATCAATGTAGGGAGACAACAAAGTTCACAATTAAAAGGGAACATCGAACAATCAACCACAAATGTTTAAAATCATTTAAATGACATTAGATCCACATAAATAATTTTATCGGTGTTTAGATATTTAAAAAATACAAAAAAAAAAGTTGTTAATGAATATGTACAGCAACTTTCCATATTTTCACTATATATATATATATATATATATATATTGAAATATACGAAATCATATATATTGAAATATACGAAATCGAGGCCCTACCTAAAAGAGGATATAACTTGACTCACAGGTAACCTAAGTTTGATTAGAGCGGGAAACAATGTGTGACTTGCGGAAAGGGTAACAACGTCCTTCAATATTATATCAAGGGTAAATCTGTCATCGAGAAAAGAACGACCTTTTGCAAGAATGATATCGTATTCACACATTATTCACGTATATTAAATATTTATCTTTTCAAATGACATAATTTATATTATTTTACTTTCACAAAAAATGTGACTCATATCTTTATTTTTTTTATGTTAATTTTCTCTCTTCTTTTATCTCTATTTTTTTTCTTCATTCTTGAAATGACACAACTTCATCTGTCTTGAAATGACACACATTTTAGCGATTAATATAAAATCAGAAAAGTAATTTCATGGGGTCTTACATAGTGATCATGACGACGTTGGCGTATGTAGCAGTAGTCATAGCCTAATGAATAAGTCTTTGTAGAGAGAGAAAAAGAGAGTGTGAGAGAGAGAAACAAAGGTCAAACCGAGGCAGTTGAGTAATTGTAAGTTTGTAACACCGTGACAGTACGCATTATATTGGCATAGGTGTAATCATTTCGTGGAAGGTCAGTGCAAACAAGATCAGAAGCCTCCTCGTGATTTTTATCTGAGAAAAAGTGTTTTTGTTTTCTGCTTTTTGGGATTTCAACTTCATTTTTGTGTTAGTACCTCCTTCTTTTTTATTTATACTTTGAATTTTGTTTATTCTATTATATTCTTCATATCATATATTGGCAACTCTTATTAAGGTACAGCAACCACCATCAGGTATTATCAGTGATTCCAAAGTCCTAAGGAATTTGCAGAGCCTCCCTACCCTACCTCAACCCATATCTTCTTCGTCTTTTCATTTTCTCTCGTGATATTCCTTCCTTCACTCTCTCTCTTTTGCTCCCACCTGCTGCTTTTTCTGTTTGCGTAGCTAGGGAGCATAAAGGTTTCTGCTTTTCTCTACTACATATACATGTATAAGATAGAAGAGGTTGGAAAGAAACTATAGTTTTTAAGGGTATTAATTCTGGGAGGAAGAAACTAAAAGAAAGTGAAGATCTTTTTGACTCTAGACAGTGTTTGGGTCATTTGTTAAAGAGAGAAAATGAATAGTTGTGGAAGAGAAGGAGCTGTGAGGCAATATATAAGATCGAAGGTTCCTCGTTTAAGATGGACCCCTGACCTGCACCGTTGCTTTGTTCATGCCATTGAGAATCTTGGAGGTCATCACAGTAAGTCCATTTTCTCTATATTTTTTTTTCTTCTTATTTTTGTTTCTTACTGGTGTTGTTTTCTGGATCATGAAGTACTTCTCATACAGCTTTTCCTTTTTTTTTTAATTTTTTTTTTGTCCTTTTTTCATTTGCAGAGGCTACCCCTAAGCTTGTTCTTCAGTTGATGGATGTCAAAGGGCTCACAATTTCACACGTCAAGAGCCATCTTCAGGTTGCTATTATATTCTTTTTTTCTACCTTCCTCTGTATATAATGTGTTTTGTTAGCTAGGCTAAAAATTCATGATGCTAAAGTTTCTTATCTCTTTATTCAAACCAGATGTACAGAAGCATGAGAGGTGACTTGGGAAGACAAGGTACTAAACCTTCTTTATTGCAAAGCACGTAAATAAGGAGTTATTTTTGTCCTTGATGATGATCATGGCTCTTCAATGCTCGCTCCTTCCTTCTTATTTCTCTTTGTGGGAGGAGTCATATTTATCTGTCATCCATGTCTTACGTGGAAATTTTAGATGCTTTGTGCATTGAAGGCTGACTCAGTCTATCTTTGTTTCTTCTCTTGGTACTTATTTGACGTTTGAAAACTAAGCCTATGAGCTCGCATTTATGCATAAATTTGGAAAATCTTAGACGGCATTGTTCATTTATTAGTCTTTTCTGCTTTTAGTTGATGCCATAATAGTGCAGGAAGAATAAGAAGCTAATGTCCTTTTAAATCTTCTTCTATTAGTATTTTTTATGAAATTCACAACTTTTATGTTTTCTAAAACTACAACGAAGTTCGTCATTGAGTTATGTTCAAATCAAAACGCTCATTAATTTTAATTGCTTTCACTCTTTTCCTCATTGTGTTGGTAAATGTTTTTTCAGGAAGGACATCCTCCCAACATAGAAACCAATCTTTTGAGGAACACGATGATGGGTGTGTTGATGAAGTGAATGATGTTGGTGTTCAATACTCTTGTTCAAAACTCACACGAAGAGAATCTGATTCCTTATTGGGCTACAGTGATTTCTCCCCTAAAAGGTTAGCTAAGCTTTATTTTTTTTCCCCTTGAAATAATTTCAGACTTTTCAAACGTTGAAAACAGTGATGTATAACAAAAAAAGGGTTGTTAATTGCTTGATCTTTTACTTTTCTGAACCAACTTTAACTTTTTTGCTTCTTTTGAAATTCCTTTTCGTATGGATTCTCATCAGAGCAAGAATAGAGAGGACGAGTGAGAGCCTGCAATGCAGCCAAAGAGTTCAAAATCCGTACTGCTTTTATGATTATATGGCTGAGGAGCAGACACAACCCCATTCCACACCATTCCATCTGCTACCAGATTTTTGCAACCTCAGTTCATTCAAATGTCAAAAGCAAGAATCTGATTTCCTCCAGGTGCCCCATACGATGCTAAAACAATCTTTCTTCTCTCTCTCTCTCTCTCTCTCTTTTGGTACCTTATCCTATTAGCTTTTTTTTTGTGCTGGGGTGGAGTGTAAGGTTGGATATGAGTTTTATTTCACTGCCATGCGAGATATATACACAATCTATAAGGTTCCGAACACTACTCCACTTTTGTTCAGTAAGATCTTAAGTTTTTCCTGTCAAATATCTACGGCTTTTGGGATCAGGTCCCGTGTGTTAAATGGGAAACCGTTGGTTTCTCACCTACCTGTGCTTTCTTTCTTTCTTTTAAATAAAAATCCTTACACTGTGCTAACTTATTGACAGGTTCAGACTAGAAACCCTTTTGTAGTAGTAGTACTTGTTATTAAATAGGATTTTATGTTAATCATTTAACATAATATAACTTCACCTTCGTACACACACATTAAAGAGGTGAGATTCACATGTTTTTCTTTCTCTTTTATCATTCCTTTGGAAATTATTTCTTTTTCTCTTTTTCTGGAATGTAATGGCTGTGGGACTCCTTGGTTCTACAGTTGTTAAAATATTATTCCGAGTATTATTTTTTTCCATTTTATTTTCTCAAAAGTTGGGTTTTTTCATTTTTTGAAAACCATATTTGTATTCAAAATGGACTTTGCTAAAATGAGAAAATGTGAAGTTGTGAACATGAATATACTTTTTTTTTTGTAACATTTAATCGCCTTGTGAAGTGGTTAGATTTGTTTTGGTCCCCGTGTACGACTTAAGTATTATAGTGGGAACTTGTGATTGTCCAAAATTTATCATGCGCTGCATTGTGGTCGAAATGGTCATCATGGCTTCTATTTTTTACCCTTTTATTTCTCAGATTTGAACATTCAGTGGTCCTGCCAAATTTATTGAAATTTTGACTTCTAAAATGGAAATTTATATCCTTTATTGCATTTCTACGGTCAATACTTCTTTTGTAGTTACAGGGCCTTTTAGTAATGGATTTACCTCAAGTCCTTCCCGCACCATATAACCAAAATGAAAAAAGGACACCCTCTTTTAAATTGTGACGTTTAATTTTTTTTTTTAGTAATGTCACCGAAAATTAATCCCCATTAGCCATATTGTCGAATTCTTTCTGGAGTAGCCCTCTCAAATATTTGTTTTTTTATCATTTTCAAAACTCGAACTCGAGATTATAATTAAGGGGCTAGGCTCATTATCACATGAGCCAAAGAAATTTGGCAAATTCCTTTGTTACTTGAAAAATGTTGATTTAATTTTGTTAGATCCTCTCATGTTTGTCTATCTGGTAGACAGTAGAAATCAGCGTGTGTGAAAAAAGCCAATTAGGCTTACTTGCTTTTCATTATTTTTTCCCTCGAGTATATTTATTAGGAATAGTCACCATATGTTGGATCACTCAAGTTCTAAATGATTCTTTCTTAAATGATAATTTTTTGCGGATACATACACGTTACCATTTCTTATGGGTATTTTTACCCTTTTGACAGGTTACTAAATTAAATGATAGAACCACATCGCAGATAATTAATGTGGTTGGGAACGCTGAGACGGCACGTGCAGAAGTTGAACATGTAGGAGGGTGTGAGTTGTCATTGTCACTCACATTGCCGAATCCTTCCCCTCAGAGAAGTAATGCTTCTTCGGCCAGTGAGATCAGTGAGGCAATCTCATCTTGCCTTGGGTTTAACAATTACAAAGACTGCTTTAGTTCTTCCACCGTCAAAGATAGAATTAATTTAGACCTATCTTTAGCCTTATGTGGCAATTGATTTGATGCTCATTGTAAAATCATCTACTTTAGTCATAATCTAGTTTACAATTTTGGTGATGTAACTTGTTTCTATTGGGTACCTTTTCAATCAGCATTTTAATTAATTTATAATCTAGTTTCAGTGTTATCTAGATCTTTCAAGAGATGATTATTATGCGGGGAAGGCACTATCTATTGGATCAGTAACAAAATTGTTATGATTTGCTTATCGAAGTATATGTTTGGATTATAGTTTTAAGTACGGCATTGTTCCGTATTTTAACCCGTTGGTTTAAGGATTTATGGTCTATCATTTAACATGATCATAAAATTTTTTCTACACGCATAATATTTTGTGGGGTCCGCAGTAAAAAAAATAAATTCTGGCATGCAAAATGAATCTTTATAATATGACATTTAGAGATGGCACAAAAGGGTTTATGCTCCTGGATCTTTTACCTCATAGATCAAAATTTTCACCTCGCGCTCACAAATGTGTTTTTTTAGGATTTAGAGATGGCACAAAAGGGTTTGTGCTCCTCTTTTATCTCATAACATTTTTGTATCTTGAAATGTTGTATTCCATGAGTTGATTTTTCCTTTTACTGTTTCTCATAATCATTTAGACACCAATTCTGTTTTTCCTACTCCATCTACCGTCATTGACCCCTTTGCTGTTATTTTTGATAATTCCCACATACCTTCACATCCTGTCACTGATCAACCTGACTCAGACCAAACACAAATTGCTCATCAACCTGTTGATGGGAGGCCTGTTAGACAACGACATCTTCCTTCATATCTCAATGATTTTTACTATAATCTTTCTTCTTCTGCAGCAATCAAACTATTGAATTCCATAGGTAATCATTCTCACATTAAGACCCCTTACCCCATATCATCTGTTGTCAATTTCAATAGATATTCACCTGCCTATACCAAATACTGTCTTACCATTACCACTATTGTTGAACCAAAATCATATACTGAGGATGTCAAACATGAGTGTTGGCGCCAAGCAATGAATGCAGAAATTCTGGCCCTTGAGTAGAATAAAACATGGACTCTCATTGATCTTCCTGTAGATAAAAATCCCATTGGTTGCAAATGGGTGTATAAAATCAAGCACAAATCGAATGGAAGCATAGAACGCTATAAAGCTAGACTTGTGGCTAAAGGATACACCCAGCTTGAAGGTGTTGACTTCTTCGATACTTACTCACCAGTTGCCAAACTCTCTATTATCCGAATTCTGTTGGCAATTGCAGCAGCCAAAGGTTGGCATTTAGAACAACTGGATGTAAATAATGCATTCTTGCATAGAGATTTAAATGAAGAGGTCTTCCTGGTCTTGCCTCCTGGTATTTCTTCTTCCAAGCCCAATCAAGTTTGTAAACTTGAAAAATCCCTCTATGGATTGAAACAGGCTAGTCGACAGTGGTTCTCAAAACTCTCTACTTCTCTCCTTGCTCTTGGTTACTCTCCATCAGCTGCTGATCATACATTGTTTATCAAAAGTTCCACTAACTCTTTTATTGCCCTTTTAATATATGTGGACGACATCATACTTGCAGGAAATGACCCTCTTGAAATTTCCCGAGTTAAGCAGCATTTGGATAAACAATTTCGTATCAAGGATTTAGGTCCTCTACGATTCTTCCTTGGAATTGAAATTTCTCGTTCTTCCAGTGGCATCATTATGAATCAACGAAAGTATGCTATGGAATTACTTGATGATGCTGGTCTTCTTGGATGTAAACCTTGCTCCACCCCAATGGACCCTTCTAAGAAACTTCAACGTGTTCAAGGCTCTCCCTAAACAGACCCACCAGCCTACAGACGATTGGTAGGATGTTTGCTATACCTTACTACTACTCGTCTAGATTTATCATTCGCGGTTCAGCAAATCAGCCAATTGTCTTCAATCCCATGGATACTCATATGCAGGCTGCCACCAGAATTCTTCGTTATATCAAATCTTCTCCAAGCAAAGGTTTATTTTTTCCCAGTAACAATGATCTTTCCCTCTCTGGCTTCTCCAAACAATGATCTGTTTCTGGTGTCTGTGTTTTCCTTGGACCAGCTCTTATCACTTGGAGATCAAAGAAGCAGACCACGGTCTCCAAGTCTTCTGCAGAAGCTGAGTACCGTGCCCTTGCTGGTATTGCTTGTGAACTCCAATGGGTGCATTATCTGTTACATAACCTTTGTGTCTCCACCACCACATCTGCTTCTGTCTATTGTGACAGCCAATCTGCCATTTATTTGGCACACAATCCTAGTTTTCATGAGAGGAGTAAGCACATCGAATTGGATTGCCATCCCATCCGTGAAAAGATCAACAATGGTTTAATTCACTTCCTACCTATCTCTACCAAGGCTCAGCGTGCTGACATTTTAACTAAACCATTGCTTTGCACTCCTTTCAGCTCCATTGTTTCCAAGTTGGGGCTCATGGACATTTGCCTTCCAACTTGAGGGGGATATTAACATATAGTGAGCTCTCTTTTATTAGTTATTAATTAGATTAGTTATTCAGTTATTTCTTTTCTGTTGTAACTAATAGATAATTAGTAGCTTAGTTAGTTTTCTGTTATTCAATTACCTTTCTAATCTGATATATAAATCAAATTCTCAATGTAATCATTACTTCTTGAATAATAATGATCAGTTTCTATTTTTCCGCTCATAACAAGTTACGTTGTGTTAGTGTTGATAGATTTTGACTAATATATTTTGATAAAAATAAAGTGATTTTTTTGAATTTACTTTTTAGAAAATACTTCTTTAAAAATCTAAGAAATCTAAATTATGGGTAAAATGAACATGTAAAATTTAATAAACTTAAAAATTAAAGAGGTTTGCTTATAAAGTAAATTAGTGAGTTAGTTATGTTGCAAAACAAGAAGAAAATTAAAAGATGAAGGATTTTGCGTGTTTTAACTCTAAATATTATTGGATTAATTAATTAATTTATTTTTTGGATAATGCACACAAATACATGCCATTTTATCATTTATTTTTTAACGAAATATCTTTTTCTTGTTAGTATAACTAAGATTTTTCCATTGAAAATTAATCTCTTGAGAGGTAAAGATCACCAAAGTGAATTTTGTTTTTATCAATAAAGTCTTTTTCATACACATCACAAGGAATGAAACACTTGTTGACATGCTTAGGGACAGGCTATCTACCAACAAAGCCTTTTTAAACAATATACATTTTAACGTTCGTGATTTGAGAGAAAATGTTTGGTGCAACATATGTAGGTATATCCCTACTAAAAAGGAAAAGTTTTTGGGAGGTTAAATGAAAAAAAAAATCCCCTTTAAATAAAAGGGAATACCGAGTTCGATGTTTCTATAATACTAAAGAAAATTTATTGATTTCATGAGAAACTACATCCATATTAAAAAAGGGAAAGTTTTTGGGATTTAAATTTTTTATAGAAAAATATGAGTTAAAATGATTTTTTTTTTTTCGAGTTTTAATAAAAGGGAGTATTGAGTTCGGTACTTCAGTAATATTGATATTCCGGTTATAATGACAAAATTTCCGTGATTTTCATGAGAGGCTCTATTCAAGAAAAGTAGCACTGTCACTGTTTTTTTTTTATTTTTCTTATAACGAACGCATTTATTTCTGAGGATGAAAGGAGACATGCGACATGTGGAATTAAGTTAAATTCGTGTCAATGTACTCTTACCATTATCTTGTTATTTAACTTCCTGTGATGGACCTAATAATTAAACGTCAGACATGCATGAATACTAGTATACTACATAAGTGTAGAACGAACTCAGCTTTTGACTTAATCTCATTTCCTATAAATATCTCAAGCTTGGATGAGAAATTGATAATTAAATTATCTGATCATAAGCTTTGCAACAAGCCGACCTGATAGTAGCAACACCATCTTTGGAGATCACTGTCTTATTGAGGCATGATTTTATGCTCCCTATAGGTTTTGAAGCAACCTATCACAAAATTTCTGGTAAACTTATGTGACCTGTCCCTTCTAGTTTCTTCTAATGTAGAGTGTGGTCTCTCGGTATATTTATTGGCCAAAATTAAGTAAGGGAGCCATGGAGACCGTTAGACTAATTGTTTGCTTGATTTGGTTCCACAGTTGTCAGCAGCAAAATTGAGCAGTGCAGTGCTACCCGTCGACGATCGATTGATGATACACTGGATTTGGTAGGTTAGGTTTCTCTTTTCATTTAGTGCTGGTCTAATTCCGTAAACGATATTTGTCATTTTGTTTTATGTAAGTACGTACAAGAAGAGCTCACGTCAAAACAAGAATTGATACAAATGCCAGTTACAACCAACTTTTGTGGTTGACGCAGCTTGCAGTAAATTTTTCGGGAGTATCTTTTCATGTTAAAATTTCATATAATTTGATTATGTGAAATTTTTGTGTTTATCTCTCTTCATTAATGATAGTTGGATCCCATCTCTTTAATACATGTGAAGATAGAGATAAATAAATTTTTTCACTTGACTAGATCATGTGAATTTTATTTTGATATCCTAGATCATGTGAAATTTTAACGTGGATTCATTACCAAATTTTTCAGAATAAAAATATTTATTAAACTACCTAATTTCCATTTTCAAGTTGAACTAGAACATTGCAATACATTGCTTTAAAATATGTACTTTATCATAAGGTAAGTCAAGGTCATCACGATTATTTACCACATTATTGTCTTTAGATCTTATCATGAAGCATATATATGAAATGTCTTTCTCGTCTCTGAAGATTAATCAGTCAAAGTAAAACTGACTCGACTGTCACGGTAAAATTATTTGTTGAAATGGCTTATATAAAAAACACCACCTATTATTTGCTAGTTATTATTTCGAGAAAAAGTTGAGTTTATAAACATTTAGACGCACTGTATCAGTTATATAACAAGTATAAAATTCTTCTAAAGCAACTTTATCTAAAAATAAACAAGTGTCCACTTCTAAATTTTAATAGATTAAAATGACTCTGCACTTTAAATTAAATCAATGATCCATACATTTTTACTTACTTTAAAATAAACTCATTTCAGAGAAAGTCTTCAATGAATCATTATCTTAATTTATAGAATGATAATCTCACAAAATAGACCATTAAATTGGAAATATACACCATGCATATCATGTAAATTAAAATTAATCCCAAGTATTTCTTGTTTCAGCAATATACCTTAAAATTTATGTAATACCCTTCAAACAACAAATATACGAGTGAATAATAAAGTTCAACTTATATAAACTGTATTCTACTTGACTTCACAAATTACATTTAATAATAAGATAGCTACATTATAAATGAGCGAATCAGAGCACAAGTGGCTACAGCTTTTACTTGTTAGAAAGGCTCAGAACAATATCTTGTTTAGTAGGGATTGCACTTTGGTCATTTCAATTTCCATTTCCAGGGTCATATGAAATCCACCAGATATTTCCAGGAAAAGCAAACTGACAAAGTAAACCATGCTGAAGTGAAACAGTAGCACCAATCTTTCTCATTGAGCCACAGAACCTTCCTTAGTATTGGAAGTCATGGCCTTGACACAGAGTTTAGGCTTTGTACTAACAAGGTTACTGGGGAGGGCAGAGACAGCAACCACCATCGACCCATTAGGTACTCCAGAAAGGGGAAGCAACTCAACAAGAACAGAGAGCTGCAGTATCAGTGTCAATGCTCAGAGTATGCGTAAATGTGAATACCGACAGCTATAATTTGTTTTCAGGCAGTACAACATCTTTACCTCTGGAGACCTGAGATCCACTACTGAATCTTCCACAACATGATTGACTGCAGAAGCCACTATGCCAAAGCATTTATTACGGTCCAGCAAATTAAATGCATTCGAACCATTTAAATTTTCTTTTACAAATTTTGTCTCTTCAATTCCTCTTCGGTTGTACCCAACAGCAAACTACAAGGTCAATTATACGTAAGAATACAAGCAAGCATCAAACATGGGATATTTTCAAAAATGGAATTTAACTCTGAAAATCTCTAACATAAACAACTAATTTATAAATAAATTGTTGTCCGAAAGTTATTTGGAACTAGATTGATTTAAGAAATCACTTCACTCACAAATCATGCCGTAAGTTATATTTCATATTTGTAAATTCAACCACTTTTGAAAAAAAAAAATTTTTGTAAATCTTGATTTCAAAAAACTAATTTTCACTTACAAAGTTGAGAAAGTTTTAAACAATGCTTTAAGTTCTGGTTGATAATTAAAACAAAACCTCAGCTGAATTCACTTGGCATCATACACGTTGAAACCAGTAAGGATGCTAAGAAGAAACAGGCAGATAAATACAACACAAGTTTGTTTACTCATGAAAAGCATGACTCATTTGAAACTTAAAGGTAATACTGTATTGGACCTTTAGAGGTCGTTCAAGTTTGTCCTGTTTAGCAGCCATGAATTTTTTAACAAGCATTGATACTACATCTTGTAGTTCTTTTTCGTTCAAACCACAGGTAGCTTGGATAGGGAAAATGCGATGGCACCAACTGCAGCAGAAAATATGAATACTATGAGCACTAAAAAGAAGGTGATGAAATCAAACAGAGAAGGGCTTTTCTGGTATACATCTTCGAACCTACATATATTCACTCAATAAACATACCATAGAAAGAAAAGAATTTACCAGGAGAATTTGTGGATACATATTTTTATCAATCAAAATCTATCATTCTAAAAGCTTAAGTTGTGATGTGAGGTACCCAAGAATGATTGTTAGAACTTAATGTTGAATAAACAGAAACAGTTTTTATCAGAGTGGATGCAACAAGTAAGAAAAATAAAGTGAAAGAATTTAGAATAATTCACAAATAACAAAAAATTATAGTATATTCTAAATTTTTAAATATTGTGTATACAAATCGTGCCGCCTCTGAATACTGTTTCCAGCTCTGCCACTGCAAGCAAGACCCAAATAATAATAAAAAAAAGAGAGAGCTTTCTCAGCAACTACAACTTGACAATCCAATAGGCACTTAAATAATAAGAGGACATGGACAAATAAGTAAAGCAGTGACACTGGACATGGAACAAGTAACACAAGAGTAAGTCACCTCAGCCTAGGGGCTTGCCTAAGAGCTACAGGTCAAAGGCATTCCACCTAGGCCACAGTGAGGCATTATAGGTCTTTATCAAACCTGCTTCACCTAGGTGCTTAAGCAAGCAAAAGAAGGTTCAACAGTACTTCACACGTAAATAAAATATCAAGCTAGGTATTTTTCATAAATCAATAGCAAACATGTAGAAAATGGTATAAATGAATAAAGGAATCACAATCAAAGAATGCGGGAAAAAAGGTTAAACTGACAAGCCAAAGTTTCAAGAATGTCACATACTAAAACTCACACCCAGAAATTCTAAAAGCAAGAAAGTTGTATAGGATGGTTGAGTTGAAGCTTAAAGTACCAACTTTTCCTCTCATTTTTCCTTGTACTTAATGTCAAGCCAAGCCAAAATGTTGGACCTAAAGGGAACTGGGGAATCACAATCGGAGAATTAGATGATTAGATCACATAATTGTTAAATGGTTAACCAGTTGTATGACTTTATTGACCACTTCCCATTACTCAGTTCCCTCTTGGACTACGTCTTGGCAGGTCTTGACTTTTGGAGGGCGTTTGGTAGAGGATAATTTTTTTTTGCCTGAGAATCATGATTCCCATAAATGTAGTGGGAAAGTGAGATTCCTGGAAATATGACCAAAAAGTTGTTTAGTAAGCCAAAATTTTAATGGGAATATAAGGTCAAATTTACTAAGTCTATGTTTAGTTGATTGTAAAATATTACTGGGAATCTGATGTGATTTTACAAAAATAACCCTACTTTCGTTATTTTCTTCAAGCAGGATAAGGTTTTCTACACAAAGATTTTGAGGTCTGGGTTTTCTTCACCCATCTTGTTCAAACACGATTTGCTCTAGAGTACAACAGGTATTGTACATCTAGATAATCATTTTAAAAACCAATAGTTAGCAATTCCAATAAAAGTATTTCAGCAATGAACACTAAATGAACTATGAATGCACCATTCTAAATTGACAGTGAAAAACGGTATGAATGGTTGGCTAGAGAAAAACATGAGAAAATGAACCAGATTGCTCCACAGAAGAGCAAGAAAGGGGTGGTGGGGTATGGAGGTGACGTGGGGTTGCTTGGTAAGTAGAAAAAGTAAGGGGAAGGTGCAATGAAGGACGAGGGAAAGAGGAAGGGAGGAAGAGATGAAGGTTTGAAGGTGAAGGGAAAGAAAGAGGAGAGGATGAAGGTGAGGATAAGAGAAGCATTATTCTTCTTCTTCCTCTTCACAGTAATAGAGTTACGTTGAGAGGAGTGAACCAGGTGCTTTATGGTGGATTAATCATCATTCCCATTACAGTAAAGGAATAGGTTTACAAGAGGGTTATTCAGCTTTTTCGTGTGCCATTTTCCATTTTCCTGGTAATCCAGGCATACCACCAAGAGGGTGGTATTCTTGGATGGTATTTTCAATCACAATTTGCTCACAAAACAAAATCCCGGAAAATCACATTTCTGGAAAAAAAATTAAGAAATCCTATACCAAACATGGGTAAATAGGATTACGACCCTCACTTTCCCGGGAATCTCAAAATAAACCCTCTACCAAACACCCCCTGAAGAATTTCCCCTTCTTTTATTTGGGTAGCAAGGTGGGAGGAACATCGAATAAGGTTATATAGCCGGTATCGTTGACATAATAAACAACAAACAAAACATTTTTAACTACTAACGTAAGCATGAGCTGATTTACTTACACTGGCACACTTAAACTCCCAGATTCCAAAGCTTGAATGATATTTGACACAACATTAACCGTGTCAGGCAATGTGTTATTGGGAAAGGTAAAGAGAAGCAACCCACTCCTGTTCAACTTAACCAAAGAAAGACCAGTTACTCCATCTGTTTCTGTCTCTGCTTTAGCATGACTTAAAAGTTTACCTGCCATCAGAGTCCATGACAATGAATGTTCAATAAACCCAAAACAATCCTATCCTACATTCTATCTCCAAAAACTGCAAAAAGTCGAGTATATAAACTCAGTACCATCTCCAGAGTTAGCAGTAGCAGACTTGGTTTCCTCGATGTCCAAACATTCCTCACCAATATCTTCGGTGCATACCCTCCTTCTCTTTAAAGTACTATTCTCTATAGGGTTCTTCAAACAGTCATGACCACCCGTATTAAAGGGCCCAACGAACTGTAAGAAAAATTACAATGATATGAGGGAAAAAAGTAAACATAGGCCCAAGTGAGTATGTGCGAGTTAATGTACTTCATGGTCTCTAATCACTTGTATAAAGTCATTTAAATCATAGGATGTCTTTGTTTTACCGTAACAGAGACTTACATAATTTATTGTTGGCATATAACTTGGCAGCATCCAAATCACAAAGGGAAAACACACACACACACACACACACACAAATTTTATAATTTATAGTACATACAGATATTGAGAAGTGACAAAATTTATTCCAGAATCATAGTGATAGACATTGCTGAAAATGAAAGAAGGGCACCTTATCAAGTATAGAGATTGCTTCTTTAGTAGCGCTTTTCTCCCGCTCTGGTAAGAAAAATTCAAAATAGTATAAAATCAAACACTCGATAAGGTATAAGTGCAAGCTCAATAATTAATATATAAAAAATATATTATTAAGAGTAAAAGGTAGGTCTTCATATACATAAGATGTGGAAATAGAAGATTGAAAAGAAGAAAGAAAAGTAACTGATAGTACAAGTGATGAGAAAGCCGGAATGGGAGTGATGGAGAAGAGAAGAGGGAGCATTGTAATCAAAGCGAGGGAGCTTGATAACGCCTGAGTGTTGATCCCACGGTTTCATCCCCTTCTCTTCTTTTTCTTTTTCTTCTTCTTTATGTTCATTTCTCGTTCTGGTTTCTCCACCCACCTCTTCCGCCATTCTCCCTCTTCCGCCTCCAAAACCCTTTTTTTTTTTTTGTTGCTAACTCTTCTATTAAAAAGAAAACAAGCGGCCATCTGCGGAGAATTCACACTATTAACTTTTTTTTTCTAAAAAAAATAAAATAATAAATTATAATTGGCCGTAAAAATAGGCTACACAGGGTATTTTTTTTTTTTTTTTTTTTTTTGGGTAAAGACTACACAGGGTATTTTAATTTCGTGTAATTTATGCATTAATATAAGAGATAACTACAATGATATTCCTTTGAGGTTACTGTTAATTAAAATAGACTTTTTTATATACAAAAATATGACATTTGTCTTCCTTATTTTATGTACTGTTTTTATGTTTTAATACTTTTTAATAAGAAACCATATATATATTTCTTGTATTATTATGCGCGGATCATATACATTTTTTTTTTAAATAATGAAGTAAAAAAGTTAGTGTACTATTTCGAAAAAGATAAATGTAACTACCACTAATTTCACAAGAGATCAATGTAGTAATTTCTTAATATAGTAATATTTTCTAGTGGTTTCTCGAAAATGTTAATTCAAAATTTAATCATTTGTTAATATTAATTTTCAATTTTTTCACCTCCAAATTATTTAAAAATTCTTTTGTTAAAATATTTATGTTTAATTATAGTTATTCTTTTTATACAATGCGATGTCATTATTTAAAAACAAACATATTCAGTAATAAAATAAAATAAAATAAAAATATATCTATGCTACTTTTTTTTATAATTACTTAAAAATATTTATTGAATTTATAAGAAATTTATAAATTATTAAAAGTATTTAAAACAAAATTTAATCTTATTTAAAAGGTGCAGAAATACTTAATATGATAAAAAAAAACTAGAGATAATTCAGTATCCTTGTAAGTACATTTAACTAATGTAAATTAGTATCTATGAAGCACTGACACTTCAAAAATCCCGACGTGTCGTGTCTGACACTTCCCGACACTCTCCGACACTCCGACACTCCCCGACACTCCAACATGTGTTATAGAAATTCTAAAAAAGGTTCAAAAGTTGCGTTACATTGAGTTTTTAGTTCCAATTATTAGATTCGTTGGATTACAATTACCATTTTATTGAGTATAATATAAATATTTGAAATATCTTATGTTTCTTTGCAAAATTGATGAATATTATAAGTTTAGTTTTAGTTTTTTGTTAAATTATTGAATATTAAATATATTATACACTACATAAATTAAAAATATTACTTTATATCAAAACGTGTCCTAGCGTGTCGAAATCTAACATTTTTTAGAATTAAAGTGTCGGAGTGTCGTGTCGTATCGTGTCACGTGTCCCGTGTCAGTATCGGTGCTACATAGATTAGTATTTGATGGAACCCAGAAAATTATAACAATATATTTACTAAATCAAGAAATTACAAACACTAATTCAAGATAAAATGCAGAAATTAACACTAAAAGACCTCACTCACTCTATAGCCAAATACCTAGGCCAAAGAGATCCCAAGAGATCCTTTCCCAAAAACCCACTCAAATATTCTGAATACATTGCATAATTCCTCACACTCCCACACCCCCTCCTTATATCCTATTATTTAGGAATATTCTAGACTAATTTTCCTAACAAACTAGCTAACTAACTAATTTTGCATTGCTAACTTGGGCCCACTAATCCTAGCCCATCAATACTCCCCATTCAAAATTCACCTTGTCCTCAAGGTGAGGAAGATGATAGGGGAATGTTATTGAACATCCACCTGGGTCCCATTGCTTGAAGCATAATGTTGTATTTTTAATTGCATTTCTGTCCATAGAACAAAGTCTGTTGGAGGCTCCATTAACTTTAGTGTGTTTCAGCAATAAAGAAAAATCCCACACATATTGCATCCATTTGAGCTGATCCATTAATTCTGGCCCATTTAGCTTGCTTTTGCCTTGGCCCACTTCTATTTGAAGCACTAAATCTGATTTAACCATTTCAATTTTTGGGCCTTGGTCCACCCAATTAGTTGAAGTTATCTTGATGGGTTGGATATAACTCTTCTTTTTTTTTTAACATAAAATTCTTCTGGGCCTGGCCCATTAGGCCACCAAATTGACCTAATTTCCAGAATACCATCTTTGCCCTTCTTCTCTCTTTCTCCTTTTCTTTGACGTCTCCTCTTCTTCTTTTGTAGTCTTTTATTTTTTCAGCCTCTGCATCTTCTTCTTCCTCCCCTCCTCCTCCTCCTTCTTCTATTTCTTTGGGTTGTCCATGGTCAAGCGCATCCAACCAGCAGCTCGTCTTCGTTATTGACCGTCTCCGGTGAGCAGCAAAACCGGCCGCCGCCCCTGCCTCTATTCGTGGTCAGAGCCACTGTTCGCGCGCGGTCTCCCTGCTGTTTTCATATCTGTTCATGCATCGTCTCCTTGTTCCAGATCTGACTCCGTCATCTTCTTCTCTCCTTGTTCCAGATCTGACTCCGTCATCTTCTTCTTCATCCTTTTTTTCTTTTTTTTCTGTTTCTTCTTCTCCTCCTTCTACTTCTTCTTCTTCGATTGTTGTTCCTTCTCCTTCGTCGATGACCGTTCCTTCTTCTATTTCTTCTTCTGCGTTGATAACAGCCATGGAAACAGCCATGAACGCCACTGTTTTTTTTCTTCTGTTTCTTCTTCTCCGTCTTGCTCGACTCCCTCTACTTTTTTTTCTCCTTCGTCTGCACCTTCCACTCTATTTTTTTCCTTAAGACCAGTTAGGAATGTTGTCTGAGCTTCGTATGGTTTCCCGTGAACAGAGCTGTGGAATCTTTGCAGGACTGCCGAGCGAAATCCCTCCCAAGTGATTGTCGGATTTCTTGGTTTCCACCATTGGAACCACCACTTCGCCCTCCCCTCAAAACAACTTGAAACTATCTCCACTTGTTTTTCAACAGAGATTTGATTCACCCTAAGATAATGCTCCGCCCGCAAAATCCACCCATATGGATATTCACCGGTGAAGTAGGGCACCTCCTCCCTTTGGTTTAGTGTCGCATGCAGGACTCTCTCTCCACAATCACCACCATGAGCAACAATTTTTTTTTCAATAACTGATCTCCTTTCCCATGGGTTCCGTCGATCAATGAGCTCCATTAACGTCTCCCTCAATTGACGAACAGAGTCTTCCACTTCACCCATTCTTTCCTCCACACGATCCAAGCTCTTCTCAACTTTCGTCAATCTGTCTTCCATTTTTTTTTTCAGATCTGAATCTGTTCTTCGATTCCTTTTTTTTTTTTTTTTTTTTTCTTCTTTCAGATCTGAATCAGATTTCGATATATTTTTTTTTTTTTTATCACAAACACTCCCAGAATTGTAGTGCTTTGATACCAATTGATGGAACCCAGAAAATTATAACAATATATTTACTAAATCAAGAAATTACAAACACTAATTCAAGATAAAATGCAGAAATTAACACTAAAAGACCTCACTCACTCTATAGCCAAATACCTAGGCCAAAGAGATCCCAAGAGATCCTTTCCCAAAAACCCACTCAAATATTCTGAATACCTTCATAATTCCTCACACTCCCACACCCCCTCCTTATATCCTATTATTTAGGAATATTCTAGACTAATTTTCCTAACAAACTAGCTAACTAACTAATTTTGCATTGCTAACTTGGGCCCACTAATCCTAGCCCATCAGTATTATAGACACCTGATTTCATGATCAATTTTAGAAAGTGCTTTAAATATAACCAACAATTAATCAATGCTTGAAAAACTCACTTTGCGTATTAATACCCAATGGATATAACTCAATTAAAGACACTAAATATGTTAAGAAAAAACCTCTATTCAATTCTCACCGAATAAAGCGAGACCCCACTCACCTCAAATATATATTTAGGATCGATATATAAAAAAAATAAAAATAAAATTGAGAGCATCAGAGCGATCCTATTTTTCAAGTTTGCTTTTGCAGAAGGGACAACCGGAAAGAGGTCCGATAGCAGTTTGGTTTTGTTTAGCCGATAAACCTATTCAATCCTCATGCTCAAATTATAATTTAGAAGAAATGGCTGTCAAAATGATTGACATAAAATCAAAGTTTCAATGACTAAATACTCACATTCCAATTTTCTCGACCCAATCTTTATAATTAAATTGAATTTCAGCATAAAACATAATGGACAAATCCTTCGTCTATGCTTAAAGTTTAAAGACTTATGGGTCAGTGAATCTTGGGGATATAAAACCACCCTTAGGCCTTTAACTAATAGTGTAGTCCTTCCAAATCCAAATATCTCACGCCCTTTCTGATAATCAATTATTCATGCATCGGCAAATTCAAACGCAAAATCTTTTCAAATCGATTCATTCAGGAAAGCTATAGCATCAGGTCACTGGGATGAAGCTTCCTTCTCTTTCTCCTTCCCCGCGAGATACCTACAAAAGAAATTGCAAAAGACCAATTCAAAATAGAGATGGAATTCAGTTGAAAATACAATGAAATGTAATTAGGTTGGAAAATGAGTTTGACAAGAAAATGTAAAAAAAGTTGTTTGGTTGACCAAAATATTACCAGGGAAATTTAATTAAATTTGCAAAATCTATGTTTGGGAGAAACTTCGCACTTATTTTTTCACTTCCCCAGTTATCTCAAAATACCATATCTCAAGTGGTATTCTGTAACAATGAATTTCATCCAAAAATCAACACAAAAGTCATTTTCCCATCTATCCTATTTGCCTAGTATTTTTTTTCAAAAACTTGAACCAAACGTGGTATTTCCCAATATCCACTTACACTTTCCTATCAATCTCAAAATAAATCTTCTACCAAACACTACCTGATAGTGGTAAACATAATAAATCAAGCGTATGTCAGAGCATTACAAAAATACGTCTACCATTTTAATATACAAGATTACACAAAGTACAGCCAATTAACTTGACCTTGTTTTCTAGAAGGGCTTGTAACTTGAAGAAACTTTTTTCCCACACCAGATCCAAAAAGAGCCTTATTGGTCAGTTAAAAATAAAAGTGGATGCAGGTAAAACTAATTACAAGCCAAAAGGGCAATGCAATTCAAAAGTATCTTACAAGTTAAAATAGCATTTATAACCATAACAGTGAGTAACGGCGAATGGAACTGGAAAAAATTATAGTACTTTAGTTTAGATTGCAAGTTCAGCTGCTTACCCGTGTCCCTTTGCCCAACGGGAGAGTTGATAGAGTTGAACAGTCTCATTTGAGGCATGACACGCAAGAAGTAGATAGTTGCGGGGCTGTACCATCCATGCAAATCTCATGAACAATGCGGAATAGACACACATTGCTGCAACATTAAAAACAAGCAAGGGATGCAATAAGCCAAAGACCATACAACAAGAAAAAATTTCAACATTTTGGGGGAATAAACATGTTAAACCTGCTGTCATGTTGCCAGAGATCATTTCTGGAGGTTTGTTCATGTCAGCCAATCCCTTTTAATAAAATAGTTTGGCATATTAGTTTCAAATCAAAGGTTAAGACCATTGTGTATTATGAATAACTAGTCAAGTAAATAAATGCTGGACTTTTTCAACAATATAAACAAATGATGTGAAACTCACAGCTGCCACGAATCCCCAGTTGGCAATAGGTCCCCAAAAGTGAGTCGTTTTTGGACCCCTTGGACTGTTCAAGAATGCTTTAAAGGAAGCCATCTGATACCGGTGCTACTTCTGAGTTTTGATTGCCATTACGAAATTGTGAGATGACTTTAACAGAGCAGAAATATCATATCACATGCATGTAAATACAAATACTTATGTAATTTTAAAAGGCAAAACTTTAAAAAAACCCTATAAGTTTACTCAAAATCACTTACACCCTCTCTAAAATTTTTATTACTTACCCCCCTAATTTAAAGTTTCTTTATCACTTACCCCAAAGTTATGGGAGTAAGTGATAAAAAAAACTTTTAAGACAGTGGGATAAGTGATAAAAAATCTTTTAAGTAAGGATGTAAATAGTTCAAAATTTTAGGGAGGGGGATAAGTGAGGGTTTTTTTTTTTTTTTTTTGAAGTTTTCCCATTTTAAAATCCAAACAGTAACACTACCACCAGAAAGAAAAGTGGTTCCTAGAAAAAAGACTAAAGACCATGAATCCTTCTACTTACTGAATAACATCCCATTGCATCTTATGGCTATTACACTCACCCATAAAAGGGTAAAGGCAAACTCCAGCGCATAAACGTGACCTTCGGTCACAAAGTATCAACTTACCATTGTTCTATGGTTCACCCTCTAGAGCTATTCCACTCAGAGATGAGAAAATAAAAACATTGGTCAGCAATCACCCACCTGGGAGACTTTTGTGTTAAATTCTAAGGTGGTTCTATAAGTCCTGTGAATCTACTATTGATGATTATGAAAGTACTTAATCTGGTAATAACAAGAAAAAAAAATAATAATAATAATAATAAATAGGGAGGAATTATACTGAAGGGCCGGCTTGGCTCAGCGGTAAGCAGGAATTATATTGACAAACTTTTTTTTTTTTAAGGAGGAATTATACCGATAAACTTTTTTTTTTTACAAACTTACAGATACAAACTACACTAGGTCTGACTGGTCAGACTTCAATCAAGAGTATATGAAGACTCACTGTAATTTGTAAGAAAAAAAAAAGTTTTTCAATAACTTTCCCCTAATGAATAATAATAAAGTACTCTCTCCATCATTTCATCAACTTTAGATATTGGCGATGCCAAATGCTAATATCTTTTCCTTGATGTTGAATTGTTGATAATAAGCTAAACCTATGCTTCCCAGCCCAAAAAGACAAAAGGAAGCTAAATCATTCCATAATTCAAGTAATTATCAGTGAAGGGAATTTCTACAAAAAAATAAATAATGAAATTTAATTGTAGAGGGATTTGATTAGGTAAAGAATAAAGTAGTTTACGGATTGCAGTATATGGGTTGCAAATTATTTGAAATAATGAGATAAACAGATTTGCGAAGCGCACAGATACCTAAAACTGAAACTGAGGAGAGAGAGAGAGAGGATAAAAGAATGAAGTACCTCGATGGTGGCCGAGACAATCGCCGCCGTTGATTTTGGAAGAGAAGAACAAGCGACGGATGTTAAGTCAAATCTGAGAGATTCACCAGTGTTGGACTGGGAGGGAGGGGTCTTATACTCTTACAGATTCGCATTTCGGTCGTAGAACTGTGTCATATGAAACGGCAATGCCTTTTGCGTTTCATCCCTTCCATATGCAAACACGTGTCTTTCACATTCCACCAATTTCGGGAAAAATAAAATACAAAAATCTAAATTCTGCATGAAAACACATAATTTTTTTTTTGCATAAAAGCATATAAAAATCTGCATGAAATCCTAATGTGCTTATGAAACCAAGAAAATCAGTGTTTAATAATCCATATATAAATATACATCTTTCAATCCAGAAATAATAATAAAAAATTAAAATCATATCAAGGTAAAACAGAATAACAAAACAAGTAACAAAGTATTGTATGAGCAGCCAACAACAATTCGAAAAAGCCACTTGCAAACAAAGAAATCTAGGGCATGAAATTACATAACAATTGGGTAACCTAAAAAAAAACAAAAAAACAACGGGCTTGGCGGGCTAGCCCGCCCCTTGCCGGGTCGAGCCCAGCGGGCTGGTGGGTTGAAAAACTCAACCCAGCCCGCCCTATTTGGTGGGCGGGGCGGGCTAGCCCGACGGGCTCAGCCCATTTTGCCAGCCCTAGAACTGTGTCATATGAAACGGCAATGCCTTTTGCGTTTCATCCCTTCCATATGCAAACACGTGTCTTTCACGTTCCACCAATTTCGGGGAAAAAAATTATTGTTAACAGCTAAATATTTTGGATTTTTATTTCCTCCTTTAACATAACATAATAAATTTTTCTACGCACACAATATTTTACAGGATCCACACATTTTAAAACAAAAAAAAGAAAAAAAATATGGCACATAAAATGAATCTCTATAACATTACATGATCACTTTTCTTACAACATAATAAATATAAAACCCAAAAATTTTAGTCATTTTTGTCAAAGCTAAGGGTGGATGACACTTGAAGTCTTTTTTTAAAAAACTAAAAATCTAAAACAATATTATTTTTAAACAGAACTTTAATTTAATACAGTGAGTACGGCACACTTTCCCTGATGGATACTACATGTCACAATTTGATAAGGTTTATTTAAAAATATTAACGACGGTTTGACCGTCTCGCATGAGGAACTAATCCATCCGAATGAACTGCATTAGAATACATTAGAATGATATTATATTTGCAAATAGTATTATTTTTTATTTTTTTAAAAGAAAAAGTTATAGTTTATCACTTCTTACTAACTCTCTTGTAACCATTAGATAAATTAAATCAACGATTGCTTTGATATAATTTTTTTTTTCTTTTTCGTCATTTAGTTTCTCCACTCTTTCTCTAAATTTCATCGTTCCATCATATTTTACTGATTACTATCTAACTGTTATTAAAAAAGGTGATAAGATTTCACCAAAAAAAGAAAAAAAAGGAAAAAAAAAAGGTGATAAGAAAAGTAAACGTTGGTAGTAAATATAACCTTGTTTATCAAAAATAAAAAAATAAAATAAAATATAACCTTAAAAAAGAAAATACATTACTTTGTGGAAAAGCCCAAAGTTAGCAATCCATTATCGATATACTAACTTCATTATTAAGGTGACACTTTTTTTAATTAATTAGGGAGAAGTTATACTTACTACCTAATTTTCTTACTACTAAATCTTAACCGTTGATTTTCGTTAATCTAACAATTGTCATTTATGAGATCATATTTATTAATTAATTATTAATTTATAATAAATTATAACCGTTAGATTGATGGAAATCAACGGTTAAGATTTAGTAGTAACAAGTAGTAAGAAAATTAGGTAGCAAGTATAACTTTCCCAATTAATAATGCATATACATTTTTTATAATTTTAATTTTCTAAATTCTTAATTAATTAATTCATATTTTTTATTTTATAATCTTTATCTTTAATACAATATAAAAAATAGATTAAAGAAAAATACACCTCTTATAAGACCCGCAGAAAAAAAAATACCAACGTCAAAGGAAATTTAAGGTGCAATATATAAAATTATTTATAAACCAAGAGAAAATATTTTTTCTTTTAAATGATATATAATTATGTCATTTTAATTGAAAGAAAAATATAATATAATAATTTTTACTTTAAATTTTAAATTTAAAAAAAAAAAATTATCCACATTCTCTTCATGAAATGATAAAACTCTGTATCCTTTAAAATCAGAAACACTTAAGTACTTAACCCATAAATCAAATGCATTTATCTGTGGCATGAAGAGGAATAGCCGAATAGCATCATCATTTCTGTTTCATGTCATATTTGCAGACTCAATCACAGATGACCCAACAATTATTACGGCCTCTAAGACTATGGCCATGGTTTCACCACCGTACTTGTGTTAGCATTCCACTTCACTACCATCATCTTCTCACTTCTCCACAAGAACCCACAAACTCAATATCAACCTATGATCGTTTCTCGTTGGCCCCACTCGCTTTGTCTAAGCGAAATTTTCGAACAGCGAATGTTCCACTACCCACCACTGAACTCGACAATGGAGGTGCCAGTGCCAGTGCCACCGACTCTGACTCGGGTCTCAAGCCCAAGAAGAGCCGCAACCAATTGAAGTGGGAAGCAAGGCGTCGTGTGCATTGGGGAATGGATTTGGCTTCCTTCTCTGTTCCCCAAATCAAACTCATCCTTAGGTCTTGTATCACAATTTCGATTTCTGAATAGACCCATTTCGTTTTTTTGAATGCCCACTTCGGAAAGTTGCAATCTTTGCTAAAAGCTTGTGTAATTTGTTTTGGCTTGCAGGGTCGCTTCTTTGGACCAAGTTGTGTTCGAAGCTCTTATGTTAGTTAAGGTGTTTTTTCTTGTCCATCATAGGCATGATGAAAATAGTGCTACTGGCATTTTTATTTATTTACGATGTGAAAATGTAATGGTGGATGAATCTATTGTTGACGAGAAGGTGTTTGTTGTTTTGCCACAGAGACTGGGGCCAGATGTTCGCGAAGGAAAGCGAAGGCAATTCAATTATATTGGTAATTACTTTGGCGGCATTTTGTTTTGAAAACAGCAATATTTTGTGTGGGCTATTTGGGTCGACTACATATATGAGGATTAGTTCATGTTCAATTGTTCATGACCAGTATTTAGAAGGGTTTAAACATTCAGGCATGATTGAGCAACATCTCATCTTATTTTATATATCAGATGTGTTATTTTTTATCACTCTTTCCAATTTGTTTTGCATCAATGAGACGGTATGTATACCTTGACTTCTTGAAATAACTGATCAATTTTCATTGGTACACTTGTCAATTTTCTTTCAATGTGTATTGGTAAATTGATATGATATTATGTACATTCTGCAGTACAGATTCATGTTCTTCATACGTAAATTGTCTCAGGAAAATTGCTAGGGGGCGCGGAACCTGAGTTAATGGATCGATTAATAAAAGCAACAAAAGATTCCAACCACAAGGAACTGCAAGCTTTAACTGGCTTAGGGTCTGACAATCTTGAAGATGATGACGACGACTTGATAGAAACTGAATACGAGGAGGAGGAGGAGGAGGTATGCATTCATACATAGTTTATTGAATAGTACCCCTTTAGCTTGTCTTTCTCTCACATCAGGGGTTGTTGTTTGCTAAATCTGGTGTGTTAATTTTTCTTTGAGGTGTATTCTTATTTGTGGAGCATGTTATCAGGAATCTAATTGGCATGACAGTCAAGTAACAAGGTGGTTTGATGGTTTGATCAATAAGGACATTCAAATCACCAATGAAGTTTATTCAGTTCGGGAAGTTGAGTTTGATCGTCAGGTAATGGTTTGCTCTATGCTTGATCAAGTAGTGTACAGTGGCGGAGCCAGCAAAAAATGTTAGCCCATGCCAAAAACCCACCTCCCAAAATTTTTGCTCTTGCCATCTTTTTATTTATTTTGCATAGCTGCCAAATTTCAGCCTCTACCCATCCCAAATTCTAAAAAGTTTGAAAACTAGCTAGTGCCCCCAATGTGCTCTGCCACTGGTAGTGTACATTTGTGCTTGTTTGAGCTTTCAGAATCAGAGCAGTTGCTGGTGAAACATACATTATCTTTTTTTTTGGTAGTTAAAAAGGGCCTAGCCCAGAACACAACAACAAACTAAAATTAAGGGACATTAAAACTAAAGCTTGAAACTCTAGCTAAATCTTCTTCATAAATTTCCTGCAATCCTGGAGGGACAAGTCTATATACTTGTTCCTTAACCTTTGATCTTCTTCCTGTTCCAGCGAGCTAGTTTGTGCACCTGTTGCATTCGCGGGAGACATGTCGAAAATTGACTTCCTAATCTTTGCAAAGCTAGGCTAGAATCTTAACCACCAATCGTGGTTTTCTAGCAATCTCACCTTAGAGGTGAACATGGAGATTAGCTCCATTGAATCCCCTTCCAGACAAACACGGCAGCATTTACCAAGCAAGCTGAAGACTATAAAGAGCTCCCCACATCTCTGCATCAAGGGAGTTTCATGTTCCCAGATAGTAAGCCCCTCCCCGAAGCCAAATGCCTTATGCATTTCGGATCAATACACCACACCCAGCTTCATGGAAGTTATGTCTGATGCACTATCAAAATTTACTTTGGTCCATCCAAGCTCGAGTCCAAGCGGCTGTGACTACCCTCTCTACGGTTGTTCTCCAAACAGGTCTTCCAATGATATCCTTAGTGGAATGAATGTTGTTGATATAGGCAGATATCATAATGTCAGGCTTCGAGGGCCTTTCTAAGTTAGTGTCACTAATAGCCTTGTTCCTTCATTGCCATAGGAACCAACAATAAACTAAAAACGTGTCCTACCAAAGGGGACTATAATCTGAAGCCCATGTCCCAGGGATATTATGCTCAAAACATACATTATCTTACTTTATATGGTAATTAATTTTAAGAGCTTATTTCAAATCAACCATACAGTCAGAGGTGGAAGGAACCACGTACAAGCTCATTGGTTGATGGCTCTGCTTTAAAAATTTGAGAAACACACCTGAAGTTTAAGCATTATTTTTTTTTTATATATAAAATATAATATAAGCCCCTTTAAAAGTTACATTTTGTCCCCACAATTTTCCCTTGCTATTAATCTTTTCGGTCTTTCATATTTATGAGTGAGACACAGAGAGATGGTATATGGGTGGTGGAAGGGGACGTTCAGGATCACATTACAGATTTCTGTATGCTAATCAAGCATCCGCTTTCCTTTTGCTGTCTACTTTTATTGGCATTAAAAATCTTATCTTTTGTTGTCACTACATCTCATAACCATCTTTAGCAGGAGTTGCGAAAGCTTGTACGTAGAGTGCACTTATCTCAAGAAATGAAGGCTGCTAATGAAGAGGAGGAGAAAAAAATAGAGACGGCAATAATTGGGGCCAAGAAGGCCCTCACCCGTTTCCTTCGTGGTATTGCAAAGATAATACCTGATGAGTATTAATACATCAATTAACCACTCTTATTTTTAGGCGACATACATCAGCCTAAACAGATACCCCCCAAAATGCGAGAAGTTGCATTGTAAGCTGTATATTGTCTTGGTGTGATACGTGCTATGGGAAGCTATCAGATCTTTTTTATTTGAATAATGAAGAATCTTGATTTGTTATTAATATTTGACCATAAAGTTTATAGTGTTGCGCTCGTTAAATATTAGTATTTATGTTGGAAAAAGGGTCAAATGGAACTCTTGATTGATTAGGTAGTGCTGTCAAAAGTCAGCCTCTCCCGTTTGGCCCTAGCACATGTGGGATAGGGTCAAAAGTCCGCATGGCAAATGAATCTCAATAATCAAGGTCCGCATGAGCCAAAAGCCCAATCGGTTAGGACCAGCCCGCGAGCCATCTAAAATTATAATTTCACAATTTTTTTATAATATTCAATACATTAAAAAATATTTTAACAAATAAATTTGTAACACTTTCTTAACATATTTTATACAAATTATAAAAAAAAATTATTATGTAATTTTTTAATAGAGTAAGATCTGTACATAAATATACAAGTGAAAATGTAAACAAAAT
Source organism: Gastrolobium villosum (assembly GCA_032173675.1). NCBI lineage: Eukaryota > Viridiplantae > Streptophyta > Magnoliopsida > Fabales > Fabaceae > Gastrolobium > Gastrolobium villosum. Next base: position 32,937 of record JAVKPL010013873.1, on the reverse strand, counting down.
TTTAATATAAGTGAAAATTTAGTTACTACTTTTACTAAATTCATTATTAAATGATACCATCAAATAAAGACTTTCTCACCGGAGTCATAACAGTATACAACCATTATAGTGAAAAACTAAAACTAATGATAGAAAAATATCTTGATACCATTATCGAATAACTGCTCTTAATATGTTATATATTTGAAAATAAAATAACTGATTTTTTATTTACCAAAAAAAATTGATTTTCTTTAATTACTACCGTTACAAAAAAAATAGTTATTATTATCCCAAAATAATTGTATACGATACGTTTCAAGTACAAATTTGGATGTATAACATGCTTAGATGTTAATAGAAAATTTTATTTTTATTAACGCGCAGATGAAAATCTCTGTTAAGACATTACTACTGAAAAATTCATTTTTGTTGTAAAATATTATGGATAAATTTTCACATGGTTCATAACATTTGACTCTTTGTTTTTCATGACCTTTAATATATTTTATAATCATCACACTAATGGTGTGTTGAATTATAGAATACATCCAGAGGGATATTGTAAAATATTATGGATGACCTTTCACATGAATTATGGATGACATTTCACATGAATTATGGATAACCTTTCATATGAATTATGAATGGCCTTTCACATTGTTCATAACATGTGACTCTTTATTTTTTCATGACTTCCATGTTTTAAAATGTATCTAATACAGGTCCTTTACATATGACTCTTTGCTCATACTTATTCTTTTTTTATTTTTTTTTTCTACACTTTATTTTCCTTTCTTCATATTTCACTTTCTCTTATATTCTCCATCAAATTCACAATAATTTTTACTTATATTTATAAATATTTAAATTTATATAATTCTTTGTTTTTAAATAATGAAAATTTTGACGAAAGAAAAAATTTGACCCGCAGGTCAGCCCTAACTCAGTCCGCTAAATTATTGGGCTTTAAGGTTTGAGGCTAAAAAAGGCCCTATCACAAAATAGTCCTAATGAGTTAGGGGCAAATATAATGCTTTGCAAACTGACCGGCGGATTTTAACCCTAGTGGCAAAAAATTCTTGCATTTGTATGCTTTTTGGTGTGAAAATCAAAGATAGAGAAAGTTTCCTATTCATTACAATTCACTTCTCTTGGTCTAGGGTGAGTAGGTGCCTACTAACCTTTATTTATTATGCAGCTTAAAGAAGCCGTTAAAATATACAAATAATAATGAAGGTGTATTTTTTGTTTATTTAAGTAAAAATTGTTTTGTAAACTTTACCTATTTTAAATCATAGGCGGATACACCACTCCCCTAGAGTAACACTTTTATCCATTGAGCAATAGCCCTTCCACTCGGTACCGTCGGATCACTAAGACTGACTTTCGCCCCTACTCGACGGATGGGTCTTGCAGTCAAGCTTCCTTCTGCCTTTGCACTTGAGGGCCAATCTCCGTCTAGCCCGAGAAAACCTTTGCACGCCTCTGTTACTTTTTGGGAGGCCTACGCTCCATAGAAACTGTCTACCTGAGATTGTCCCTTGGCCCGTAGGTCCTGGCACAAGGTTAGAATTGCAATCTAGTTTCTTATTTAAATTGAATTCCCGTAGGATGAGTTGGTATCTACTAACCTTAATTTATTATGCAACTTAAAACATAAAAATTTAAAAAATTGTAACATGAAAAAACCTTTAAAATATACAAATAATAAAGTTGTATTTACTGTTTATTTATTGTAAACTTAACATATTTTAACTCGTGGATACACCTCTTTACAATCCAAAAACAAATTATTTTTCCTTTGTCGCTCTTTGTCCTTACGCCTTCAAATTTACGGGTAATATAATGAGACACATTGTTATAATACTTCGACTGAAAACACATAATTGCCCATAAAACTTATTGTCAGATAGCATAGAACGAAAAGAAAAAAAAAAAATCTAACTATTATCACCCACATCAATTAACTTATACATGTACATTAACAAAACTTGATAACAAAAACTTTTTGTCCGGTTTTCCTCTGTCAAACGCAAGGCAAATGAAGAATGCTCTTAAATAGGCAGAATCTCACCTATCCTTGGGGCTTGATTTTCTCTATATCATTTAGGTCTAAAAGCTTGCAAAAATGGAGGAGGCATATAATCGTTATGATGCCATTTTATTCTGGATTTGCCTATGAACATGGATAAGAAACTCTACATAGGAGAAGCCACCTGCGCTCTTGTCCTCTATCATATATGAGAAGAATAACATTCCTGATAGATAGTAAATAAGATGGGTTCAGTTAAGAAATCAAGAACAATGTACACCAAAATAATTGTCCATAGATTTCTTTTATCTATTTAAAGACTTCCTATTCTAAACTAATGTAGCATAACAACCCAACAGAGAACTAAGAATAGCATGAGTAGTTGATTACATAGATATGAAGCTCATTGTAATAAACTTAGCAGACAATGCAGTACCTAAACAGTTTGATAGTTTAGGATTTCCGGACAAAGATACTCGGATAAGGAGAATTAAGCAGACAATATGTTAATTAAGTCAAAACATGACTGACCCATTAAAGCCAAAAATTTGTAATTCTTCAAAAATTAAATCCAACTACAAAAGAAATTTGTTTCTTAAAAAAAAAATTGTTTTTTGATCATGGGAGGCAAGTAATCACAATAACATTGCATAAAGTGGTAGCTCCGCAAAGAAAATAGATTCCTAGTGATCATCTAAGATAAAAATAACCAACAAAAAGAGAGCAGAAATTCAATCAACAGATTCTACTGTTGTCCAGCAACACTATATGGTACTGCTCCAGGGATCCAACCCAGTAAAGTTTCACATACACAAGCATCTTCCTCGGAATTTGCCACAAGTCATGAAACGAAAAATACAACCATTGAGCATGTTTAAAAAACTCAGGAAGAATGCTTAATGTGACAAGTGGGTCATGAAAGATGGTGAAAGAAAAGGCTCAGTTCAAATCGACAAAATATAGGAAAAAAACCACCCCAATAGTGTGTTTGTACTTGTTGGTATTATTTTTTTTATTAACAAAAGGCTAGCTTGTTGGTGCGAATATTAAGATGATGTGATGGACTTTGTGAAGTTTTGGACCCTACGCACAGAAAAGCGACCCTTTTCATGAAAACATACAGCATAGGTTCAAGAAGCAAATATTATCAAACAGAGTAAGCAAAATGTCTAAAAAGACTATGCAATTGAAACAATCAACTTTTTCAAAACACGGGAAAAAAATGAAATATTGCCAATAGGATTGGGGAATGATGTCATGTTTTATGTAAATTAGCTTTCATCTGTTCGTGCCAATACTTAAAAATCCAGCCTGCATTAAGCAACCAGGGCTAAGCAATCATTCTAATGCACTGACCTGATGGATCTCCTTTCTTGCAGAACTTTAACCTGCAAAATTAAAAGATTGTTTAAAATTTACATTCCATTTAGTCATCAAATCACGTGGAACATTATTCAGCAAGATCTCAAATATGCTATAATTGTCAAAACAATTAGCCTACCGGAGGTAGGAACATCTTTGCCGCCGTATCTCATTTACCACTTCATTTAACTTCTTCGATAGAGGATTGTCATACTGCTGCAATACAAACTGATAAAACCTAATGTTAACTTCACATTGCCAGTTCTGAACAACAAAATACTAGAAAAGCAATTCGATTAAAATAACTGTTTCTTTCAGCGCTCTAAAAAAACCATGTGACCTAAAAGACACCAGGGCTTATGAATTAATGGTGATAAAAATTCCATTGAAAACAACCATAGATAGTGTTAGAATTTGACAAATTGTGTGCCATTAGGCAATGGCAACAGGTGGGAGGCAGGGGGAGAGAGAGAGAATATAACAGAAATTACCAGAGCAGGAATTTCGTCAACCGCAGCAACACCAAACAGTTTCCGCACAATATCTGGACTCACAGAGTCTCCAATATATATCAAACAATCATGACCATTCTCAAGAAGATATATTCCATCATCACTGATGTGTTCACTAGAAAGAGGAAGAAAAGAAGGAATAACAGATTCCTCATCTTCCTGCAATTTATAATAGGTTATTAGTGCCTCAAGAAGTAATATTAATATACAAGGTCAGGGTTTATAGATCACTTTGTCAAGAAATCAACCATTTAACCTTTTCATCAGATAGCTTATTATGCTCACAAAATTTCATATCAATCAAATAAGTACTACATGCTCATTTTTTAAAATACAAATTTATTATCATTTTCAAAATATGATACATTATTAAGTTCTGATTAAGCCCTTCCAAATATGGAATTTAACTAATTATGTGTCATGTGGAACATCATAATTTTTCATAATTAAATGTTTTTGAACATGATTAATCAATTTACCTTTGAGTCAAGATCATGGATAGCCACCATCCTAGGATAGACAAGTGGTATTGCCAATGGAGCAGAGAGAGAGGACACATAGTTTATCCAAAATGACCGTTCATCTATCTTTCCCTCTGTTCGCAACCCTGTACTCTTAGTTAATGCTGAAAAAGAAATGATGAATGAAATTAGCACCCATCTTAAGGAGATCATATCAACATTTTGAATTTCAACAATCGAGATTGATCTTTGACAGTTATCCTCAGTTCACAGCTAAAACAAGATCCTAGTTCAAAACAGACGGACCAGAATAAGGACAATAATGCAAAGTCAACGACCATTTTAAAGAGGAAACGTGAAAATTTATCTACAGTATATCCAATAAAATGCAGGAATATTTCTTCTAAAGGGTATCTTTAGATTTTAAGAATTTTGACCACATTACTGCATATCAGTGCAGGAGTGGCAAAATAAAAACAAACAATAAAAAAAAAATGGTTTGAGACAATCAGGTTTGGAATGCAAGGTAGGACGTAAAAAATTAATAAACTATGACAAATAATATCTCGTTAATTCCACAGAATTGCTCATCAGAAAACTTCTGAAAAGAATGCATGAAAATTCATACGTACCAAGCGTGTAAAGGGGCAAAAGCTTTAGCGCCTCTGGAAGAATAAGTTGTCCAGATGAGGACACGGTAGCACAGAATTTGCGATATGAAAATAGTGCATTAATGCATAGATTTGTCACTTGTTCCCGAACAAGTGGGAGTGGCTTTGAAGGAATCTCACTAGCAGCTACAAGAAAAAAAAAAAAAAAGGAAAGCCGTTAAAATTCTTCCATCTAACTGCAAACACATGCTCTAAAATATGAACAGGATGACACTACCATGAAAACAGCTACAGTATTTAAAGACAACAAAATTCAATATAGAGCTGTTGACGGTCAATATATGGCAGCCACAAATGCAAAAAAACATGACAGCAATGCAGATCAAGGATAATACCTTGCTTCAAGAAACAGCAAAACTGAGTGTCCAAGTCAGCTGCGCGGAACAGATTACTAAGCATACTAGTGACAGGCAGAGATAAGGTGACGACACGTATTCTTCTTTGGCCATACACAGTAGTGTACAGAAGAGCACACTGGATAATGAACAAGAATATATAAACAGAACAAAATAAGAATTTTTTCACCAAGTTTCCTAAAGTAATATAAGGTGATCTTAAGATCATAAACTCCTCGGAATAAAGTAGAGCAGTAAACTTGTATAATACCTGAAAAGCACATTCTGATCCATCCTGCAACTTATCATCATGTTTCAAAGTTACCATGAAAGTTTTGTCACAGTCAATCTGCACAAAATAAAAATTAGGCCACAGGTTGAACATACCATAGTATGTTTTAAGGAATTGGTACAGGAGTATGTTTTAAGGAATTCTAGTTTTCGTCAACATAAGAATGGCATGGTACCACTTGTAAGTATGTAGACAGTTAGGCACCATATCAAAGCCTGTTTATATCTATTTCTGGGAAAACTAATCCAGCCATATCTCCCTCCCCATCTGCTCTTTTCTATTTTATTTGTTTCCAGGCAAGCCGATTGATGCCATCTACTCAAATCGGCCAACACATCAGTTAAATGTATGCAAATAAAATAATACTGTTCACCAGCAATTTCACCCACGATTCAAAAAAGGCAGTACAGAAAATTCAAACCTCCATAACTTCACTTCTTTAGTATCTAACACCTTTAGCTAAAACCAGTTCCATCAATAGCAATGACATTTCAAATCCTAAGATCAACCAACTTCATTAAGTGGAAACTTCAAGTTAACTCCCTCAATTTTGTACAATTTTTTACAGGAAAAATGGGTGGTAGGTAAAATTCTCTCAGATTGCTATGAATCCGAGTATACTCTCTGCAATTAATCAGGAAGATAGCAATATAAGGTGATCTGAAGATCATAAACTCATAAATACCAATAAAAATAGAAAAAATGAACAATTTTTTATTGATGATGATAGCTATGATGTTTCATTCTTCTCTTCCTATAACAAATTTATGTATAAAATTTTCATTAGAAATGGATCACTATATCGAAATTTTTTATCTCCTTCCAATTACATCTCTCTCTACTTATTTTACACATAATCCAATAGTATTAACTAAACCTGAACAGCACAACAACATTGATTGAATCTACCCAGTATACAGCAAGCTTGTGCAACTATAGATCACTTGTATATAACCCAAATCCTAACAGTCTTGTCCCATTAAGCCTAGGAGTTTAAACAACACTTTTAATTATATCTGAACTATGGTTTAGCATATATCAGCACACCAGTGTTGGTATATATTACAATCTAAATTGCCAATAGATCTCAATATCATTCAACCATCAATGCGCTCATGCATATATTCACAAAGATAAACATACACTTAAGATTGCATATACACACATGCATATAATAATATCCAGCATCTAGAAAAATATACAGACCCCAGGTAGGTCGACATCAGTTGGGATGCGTTTACAGAAGTTGCCATAGTATTCCTGTACTTGGATACCCTGACAAAAAATAAAATGAAAATTGTAGAGTCCATATGTTGCATGAAGAAGTAGCAAAGAAAGTGAAACAAGCAAACTACCTGACTGCACCTCACACGCATTACAGCCTCAAAACCTTGTGGCCTGGTGATATTCCATCTAAGATCGTTGTAAAGCTTTGCAGAATCAGAGAGAGCCGAGAATGGGTAATAATAATAGACCTGGAAAAAGGTGAGAAGTTCAACATCTAAAAATCTGATGCATGCAATGCAACACATATATTTGCATAGCATATAACTACTTTTGTATGTTAAATGCTTTATGAAAGACAGAGTAATAGATACAAACACATTTTTAATTATTCAATAAACATTTCCACTTTCAAAAAAATATAACTATTTCCTTGTGGTATCAACTTTCCGACACGTGAAAAATCACAGAAACCTTAACAACCCCTTATGATTATAGTTAATGCTGCCTCTTCAGATACAATGACTACTAACCATTATGAATTTATGATATGCTTTTTAATTGCTTCCCCCCTTTCCTCCATTTCCTTCCCATTAAAACTTTCCAGCATGTGGTTGAAAGCATCTCAAGCATAGAGACAGATTTATATAAGTAGAACAGATTAAAAAATAATATTTATCTTAATATCTTTTCATTATTATTGCAAAGATCTGATCAACTTAAGAAAAACTAGTAATCAAATCTTCATCTCATTTAGCACAAAATGCGATGAAAGCTATCCCTTTAATTATGCACTTAAACAACAGAACAAACCCTTTAAAACATTCATGTATACCTGTCCACCAGTAGTCCGAGGGATGACAGATATGGAAGCAATGTCCACATAAGTCTGAGTAGTCACAAATACATCAACACAAACCTGCAGCTTTACAAAATAAATAATTATACTTAACCCATCCATATCAAGCTGACCATTAAAAAAGCTCACAAGTAAACTAGTAAATTCAACCAGACATAAAAGTAATGCCTGATTCCCAAGCAAAAGCACTGGTGATTGACCTGATACTCAGCAAATTCAACTGCTAGTTCCTTGAATGTTTTATCTGCTGGCTGAAGTAATTTATGGGCTTCCTGAAATTCAAAAACTATCAGCACAACAGAACAGTATCTGGACCAGATTATTAGGATGTAGAAATAATACAATGCAGAGTATCAGATAAATCAAGGATAATTTTAGCATATTATGCAAATGAATATATTACATTTTTTTCTAATATAAATCAAATGTCAAATATTACATATATGAAATTTGGTCTCATTTCCATTTTCACCACTAAATGCAATGGGATTTGCAAATATATAGAACTCAACACATGTCAGCATCTATCAAGCTCGAACTTAAAAAAAAGGAAATGGCATAACAGAATTTAAAAACATGAAATAACAAATTGATATGTTTTCTACTGAAAGAATGAAAAGAATCCAACAATTCAACGACCAATTTGATTTGAGATATATACCTTTTCCCCTGCAGTGATGTTTGTTCTACCTTCGGCTTCCCGTGCAGAGAGTGCACCAATGCCTATAGATGGCAAGACTGAAAACAAAAGAACATAATCACGAGGAACAACAAACACAGTCAGCAATGAAACAATAACACAAATATGGTTACAGAGGGGGGGGAAGCTCTAAAAAGAAAATGTAAGATAAGATAATAATGATTACAGAAAAAAGAAGGAAAATAAAGAAATGGACAAAGATAATAACAAAGGATGACAAGAAACTGAACAAAAAATTAAAGGAAAGACCCATCCACACATACAAATGAAGCTCTAAACCAAGTCCAAACACAAATAATACCTATTAAACTGCAAATGTAATAATATTGTTTTAGGTAGGACGTTTAAAAAGTTTAATTGCAGGAACGATTAATAGCAGAACCTATTACTTTTGAAAGAGGAAAGTGGGTTTTAAAGATAAAAGAAGCATTTGGATAGAGCCAAGAGTGTTTACCAAGGACTTCTGTGTGCCGCATCAACAAACCGTATTAATTCTTTTACTTACTCATTTTTGGTCATTAAACCCTGTTATTAAAACACAGGTTTTCCAAATATATATATATATATATATATATATATATATATATATGAGGTAGGATCCTTTGACATTAGTGTCAAATTTCAAATTTGACATCTCATCTGAGAGCCGTTAGATCAAAAAAGATCAACGACTATGATTTGTAAGCATGTGATACCATTGATCTTTTCTGATCTAATGGCGCTCATATGAGGTGTCAAAATTCAAATTTGACACCTCATCTAAGAGCCGTTAGATCAAAAAATATCAACGACTCTGATTTGTATGCATGTGACATCGTTGATATTTTTTGATCTAATGGCTCTCAGATGAGGTGTCAAATTTGAATTTTGACACCGGTGTCAAAGGATCTTACCTCTATATATATATATATTTCTTTTATTTTAACCTAAAATTGCAGAAGTTTGCAGTCTTTCTGAATATTTGTAACTTTTTTTATTTAGATACTGAGTTTTATTCGTCATATAATTCCGAAAAGAAAAGAATTGGCTAAGCAACAAATGTGGCAGCATGCATGCATTCAAAAAAGAAAATTAACATCAACATGAATTTTGATGCTTCATTCATCATGGCCTACTAAGGGTGTTGATAGCAACAATTATGTAACACAAATATCAATTGTTTAAGAAATATACAAGCTGCGAAGCTCACCTGACTGGAAAACCAACAGCTTTCCTCCAGTGTCCTTCATTGCAAGGAAAGCCGCCTAAAAGAAGAAAACAATGGTATAAGCACTAACATATTTTCATATGCACTTGGATAGAGGAACATGTGTCAATTTGACAACCGCAGTGAGATGACAATAAAAATAATGGAAAACAACAACAATAGCCCTCTTAAGCATCCACCAGTTGCTAAAGGGTATATTAGTAGAATTAGAAAGGGTAGCAGGGGAATATAGAACCAAAGCAATGAGTACAACGTAAGGGGTAGAAAGGGGTTTGAGCTGTAACAACCTTCCCCACGTGGCAAGGAGTGTGGGAAATAGGAAGCAACGGGAAAACAATGGAACAAGGTTAAAGGGAGGCAAGGATCATGGTGGGAGACATCTAGTCATTGAGTGAGAATTTTGGGCCTTTGGACAGGGATAAAGCAGAGCCCTTGAAGAAACAGTAACCATTTTCATTTGTTCTTGTTTTGCTTCTGTTTTAGGGATTAGAGAAAAATGTAATTAGAAGAAATCGAATAAATATGCAAAGGATAGGGCATCTCCAGTCCATATACGCAAAACAGAAACCTTACACAAAAAACTATCAACATAACATATTACATAAACCTTCAACTTCCATGCATACCCCATAAAGACACCCTACATACATGATAGAACTTGAAGAATAAAGAAAAAAGTGAAGAGTGAGGGAAAACCACAAAAAATCAGAGAGAAAGATCTGAACAGAAATCTGAACTTAGAAAGGTATTGACGTCAAAAAGTGTTTTGTGAACAGAGAACAAGTACAATAACTTCAACAGAATAACTGACACCCACAACTGTCAATCTAACAGAAAAGAGCACAGTCACACATGCATGAACTACTCCAATATAACAACAAACATCTGTGTTTTTTTTTTTGGGTTTTGGTTGGGGGGAGATAAGTAAAACCTCAGAAATGCAGCAAGCAGGCTAAGAAGAAGAACAAATGAAAGCGTTTAGTCATGGTTATTCCTTTACTTCCCTTCTTTTTGAGATTACATATAAAAAGTATTCATTAAAAGGATGCCAAGAAGCATCGGAAGTATGAAAGTAGGGAAAATCTAAAACACAAGAAATTATATAAGCATAAAGAAAAGGTTGATCCTATCTCTATAACTATCTCAGCAATTAACACATAAACGTTGCAAAGTCACACAATTATAACTTGAAAACAAACTGACATACCTTGATAGCTGCACCAAATGCTGATTCAGAGGTTCTATTAGTTTCGAACATGGTAGGAATGCTTTCCAGAAGTAATTCTAAGTGTTGACGGCACTAACCACAAAAGAAGCAAACCAATAGAGTAAAGAACCATACGGCTAAACCAAGAATATAAAAAAGTAAACAAAGTAAATACATTCTCCAAAGATAACTCAATCAATCTACTACAATTCTGCAAGAAGGAAAATATTTGAAACTGACCTCAGATAGTGGAACAATTACATCAGTTTGCAAAGGAGTATAAACGTCTTGGACATCAGGAACAATGAGCATCAGTGGCTACAAATTTTAAATTTAAAAAACAGCCTGAGATACAATTACTTAGAACTGTAAAATGCAAAGAGCTAGTTATCTAAACTAGTTACTCAATTACTCAGAACTGTAAATATCTATTAATTAAACTAGTTGCAAAGAAATATTTATTATGTTCTAAAGTTCACAAAACAATCACAAGTAAAAAAACATAAATGCAAACAAATAATAATAGAAAACCAATGTTTCCACTACTCCGAGACACAGGAAAAGCTGATACAAACAATGCAAATATGATTGCTTGGTTTCCTAGACACCAATTAACTGTAGTATATAAATCCCCACTGTCGTTCACCCTCTAAAAGCAGAGAATTTCAAATTATGCCTAAAACAACAAATTGACCCTTCTAACCAAAATTTTTCCGCCTTCAGCTTCACATAAATAATATATATTTTCTTCAAAAATTATAATTAATTTAAGCTGAATGAAAACATCAATTTACAACTACATTTTTCAAAACTAAAAATCAGTATATATTTATGTTTTACCTGCTGCAATGCACGTTTCAAGTTGTAAAAGTGAATTGTTGAGTCAAATGTTGCAACTCCCACCAGTGTGCGAGGACCTTCCTGCAGAAAGACCGAAAAATCTAGTTATGAAGTGCATGTCAAACAAAATGACACATTTTTAAGAGTCTTTGTTTGGAAAAATTTAAAGGGAAGCCTCCTAATAGTAATTCAGTCAGATTACTTATCGCAAGGGTCAACAACAAACTGAACAGAGATTTTTCGAAAGGAGTGAAAAAACAACAAAGATAAAACAAAAACAAGAGATGAAGGGTTTGTTTGATTGTGTTCTGATTTTTTTGTTCTTAAAACTGTTTTGTAGAATAGTTATGAAAATAGGTGTTTTCTTTGGTTTTTTTGTTTTGAAAGTTAAAAGTCAAAACACAAAATAAAAACAATTCATTAGGGTAGAGGTAAGGGTATATTGTAAGCAGCCTTATTATTTTTTTATTTTTATTTTTTTGCCAATATGCTCTTTCTTAGACTCGAACTCGTGACATTCTAATCACAAAGAGCAACCTTACCGCAGCTCCAAGGCCCTCTCTCACATCATGACTGAAATTAATGAAAATAAATAAGGGGGAAAAATGAACGTTAACTCATTCCTGTTTGGCAGGAATCACACCAATCTCACTTTTATACCAAACATTGGAATCCTCACTCCCATTGAATGGAGGCAGGAAAGTTATTGTAATTTCTGCATGCCAAATATGCTCATTGGAGTTTAACTAGCTAGAATGCACAGTAAACAGATTCGAACAAGGACACGCAAGCTTCCAGCGTTGACTGTGTGTTGCCAGATCATCAAAGATATACCTCACAAATTCACATAATACCAAAGGACCCAAACCTCACATACAATAAGATAATGTGTCACTAAATTACAGACATTATACGACAGTTATGTTATTATAATTAAGTGTAAGGATCAACATAGCAGGAAATTGATTTTTAACATCACCCATTCAATTCAAACAATTCATTAATTTTTATTTTATTATTTGTTTTGGAGGCAGGTGGAAAGGGGAAGGAAGAATCTTAAGGTTTTGTATCTTGATATTTACGTACCGATCTAAATGGAGTATAATGAAGCAATGAGTTTCAATCCAATCGAATAAAAGAAAATTGTTTAAGTTGTCTATAGTTAGAACTCACCGGAAGGTCCTTAATAACTTGACTGATAGCACTGCAAGCTGCAGCTGTTGCACCAGTTTGAACAGCATTCATGGATACATCAATGAGAAAGAAGTACACAGCAGGCATTGGCTCGCGGACCTACAGAAAATAGAGAACATTGCACATCAGTCATCACGGACACTGATGGGTGAGAGAAGCAAGAATGACAGAAAAAAAACAACTTATTTCCAGACCGAAGCATAGACTGCTTACTTTGGGTATCAGCTTAAGGCCATAACATAAATTAAGCCAACCATATAATTGAACATACTTTATTAATCCAGTATACCAAAAGGACCAAATAAACTTGACTCAATACAAGTAAACAGACATTTATAAAACAGATAGCAATAGAAAAAGAAAAAAAAAAAAAACCTTTAAAGACAAAATTGACTCAATATTTGATTTAGTGATGATATTGGGAATGATTAATATTCAATAAACCATATTACGAAATTAGTAAGTTGTTACCTGTTAACTTCATATTTTCATTCTATGAGCATTTTTTTAAAACTCAAATACTAGATTAATTTTGAAGAGTTCATTTGGGTTTTTGGCTATTTATATGTCATCTGGGCTTAATTCCTAGGAATATTGGGCCAATTTTCCCGATACTATGTTTGGTTGATTGTAAAATATTACTGGGAATGTGGACCAAATTTACAAAATTAACCGTAATTCCAAAAATTTCTCCTTTGTTTATTCAGCTTAGTTTGACATGGCTTCCAATGAGAAGCAAAGGACCAACCCTCGTCGTGCTACGGTGGAACTTGTGATCTCTGAAGCTGCACCTGGCCCTGTTTCTGATGCGTCAGAGGACATACAAGCAGCACTTGCCCCTGCTCCCCAATAAATGTTTCTTGGTCCCTTGAATTTTTACTTTTTCTTTGCACAGATTGCATAAACTGAGAGAGACATTGTATTACCTGACATTGCCCCAACAAAGGCTTCCAATGCAGCCGCCACAACCCTGACATGGCTCCATGGCAATACCTCACCCTAGGAAGCACGGACACTTGTAAAAACAGGAAGAGTCGGGTCCGACACGCTCCGACATGGCGACACGCTCCGACACGGTGTCAGACACGCGGTTGACTTTTTCTGACACGTTGACCATTCCGACACGCAAATTTGACCGTATCCGACACGGTCAAATGGCATTTTCGTAAATTTTTTTATTTTTTAAATTTAAAAAAAAATAATATATTAATAAAGCTTCCACCTGATCATATCAATTTTATTTTTTTGTCTTTTTTCCCTTAAGTAGATAAGAGATCATCTCAACATCATTGTTGTCAATTCCTATTACGCTCTTGTTATATCTCATTCTATCTGATATTATATCTCTCTCATCCCAGTTTTTATTTTTTTTATTAAAGCTTCCATCTTCATAACGTGTTGATGGGTATTATTAATTTAGTTTCATTTTTTTATTAAATTATTAATATTAAATGAAATATACACTATATAAATTAAAAATATTATTTAATATTAAAACGTGTCCCAACGTGTCGAAATCTATAATTATTTTGGATTGACGTGTCGGAGTGTCGTGTCGTGTCGTGTCACGTGTCGTATCGGTGCTACATAGACCTCACCGCCATCACCGCCGTCATCAGCATTCTGCTGCTGTTCCCGGCGGCAACAAGCCAAGCCTAGATTCTCAAGATAAAAAATCACGTCTTTGGTCCCTTCAACCTCTCTTACAATGACATCTTCGACATGATACCCTCTTCAGCGATCAACTTGGGTGCTCTCCAAGTCACGCCGGACAGCACCGACATCTCTCTCACCAACAACTCCGACGGAATCTTCTTCAAGCAGAAAGAAGAGAGAGGAGGGGTATTTTGATCCCAAAATATTTGAGAAATTTTCCCATCACTTGGTAATCCAAGAATACCACCCCTTGGATGGTATTTTCAATCACATTTTGCACACAAATGAAAATCCCGGGAAAATCACATTCACAGGAAAATTTTCAGAAAGAGCATACCAAACATGGGCTAATACAATTACCACCTTCACTTTCCCAGGAATCTCAAATAAAACCCTTTACCAAACAACCCCTTAGGGATTAATGTTTCTCATGTTGTAGGAGATAATTTTATTCCCTACACACACATAAAAGTGTGTGGGGCCGTGTGAGGAGAAGAGAGAGAAAAAAT
This sequence comes from Gastrolobium villosum, assembly GCA_032173675.1. Classification (NCBI taxonomy): domain Eukaryota; kingdom Viridiplantae; phylum Streptophyta; class Magnoliopsida; order Fabales; family Fabaceae; genus Gastrolobium; species Gastrolobium villosum. The sequence continues at coordinate 17,894 of JAVKPL010013873.1, read as the reverse complement.
AGACCCCACACACATTTATGTGTGTGTAAGAGATAAAATACAACATGAAAAACATTATTCCCTATTACTTATTACAAGTGGAAAACTTAAATCCTTGAAGAAAACAAACTTCTTCTTAAGCCATGGGAAATAAGTTAGGGGAATTTTATTAGGAAAGACCAGTGGGATTATCTTATTTATGAAGAAGAACCCACTAACCTCTTGAATAATCTAATAAGAACCTTGGGATGCACTACTCCAAAAGCTAGTTTAAAGGATGGGAGTGCCCATGGCATTATAAACCTTACATTAGTTGCTCATACAATCAATATGGGACTCCAAGTCCCATACCTTGCAAATGGGTCATAACATTCTACCATGCTTCGTAGCTCAAGCCCAGGGTTCTAAGTCCAAGGGTCCAACCCCCGAGTTCCAATTCCAACTTCCAATCTGCGAAACATAGTGGGTGCTCTGATACCAATTGATACGAACTTTGCGAGAACCTCATCCCAACAGCTACTCAGGAGGTAGGAGAGCCAAAAGTCCATATAAACCTCACATTAGTCACCTACATAACCAATGTGGGACTCCAAGTCCCATACCTTGGAGTAGAATTGTAACATTCCACCACGCTCCGCAGCCCTAGCGCCGGCGCGGGCTAGCTTTGCGCTAGTCTTTTTACTAACCCTGGGCGAACACTGCAATGCCAGCGTCACCAGCTGCGCCGCTCGATTGCAACTGGAAGACATTGTGAAAAGCTTTGATACCATTTGATAAGAACCTTGGGATGCACCATCCCAAAAGCTAGCTCAAAGGGTGAGAGTGCTCAAGGCCTTATAAATCTCACACTTGTTGTCCATACAACTAATGTAGGACTCCAAGTCCCATACCTTGCAAATGGATCATAATATAATCAATCCCATTATGAAGTACAGGAGTAATCCTTCTTCATGAATGGGATCATCCAATGGTCCTAATATCAACTTTCAAGCAGTCATTATTGCTATACATTTAGCAATTTAACATACTTTTAAATTTCACTTATTTACGTTTATGCATCCAAGCAGTGCCAATTTAATCCATGTTTGGTTTATTTTCCTTCAAATTGGATTTTTTGGTAAAGGATTGTCTTTAAACAACTAGACATGATCATTCATTCATAACGTAGATTCTTAGGGCAATAAAAAAGTTTAAAATAACAGTGTTTAGAGTAGAGTTTAAGGTTCAGAGGGAGAGGGTCAGAGTCTTTACTTTTAACCTCCAAGGACTAGGTAAAGGATTGTCTTTAAACAACCAGACATGATCATTCATTCATAATGTAGATTCTTAGGGCAATAAAAAAGTTTAAAATAACAGTGTTTAGAGTAGAGTTTAAGGTTCAGAGGGAGAGGTCAGAGTCTTTACTTTTAACCACCAAGGACTAGATATCATCTCAATTCAATAAATATCGCACATTCAAACTACTTAAATTGAATATTCTTCTAATGATGAACATCCAAAAAAAGAAATACACACTCAAAATCCATCTTCATATAGCCCTTGTATATGTTATAAACAAACTAACCATGAATTCTTTTGTGGCAACAAATTCAACCGTTCCTCTACACAGCTCAGGCCTTTCATCAGCATCCCTACGCCGACCATCTGGACCCAAATTGCAGTGGTAGTCCCGTGGCGTTTCATCACTAAATCCTGTAAAACAGATATACACTTCCAAATAAAAGGTTGGCCAGGACACAAAATGCAAAATATTGAATAGTCCTATCATACAGAAGCCAACATACATAAGAAAAATAATGAGACTTATAAGTGAGCCAGACAAATTTTTTTTTGGGAAAAAGCACAAGGTTGGTCAGAGGTACTTTCCATCTTAATAAACCCCTTTAGTCTAAGGTCAAGTCTTTTAGTTGAATTGTGATGCTGAATGACATTTTGTAGGCTCACACACCACATAAGGTTTTTCCCCTAATATGTGTGTTATCTGTATTTGATCAGAATCAGTTCTTCATCTGTTCTTACATTGTTGTTCTGCAGTCTCTTCATTGAATAGATTGTTCAGCCTTTTTGGTGAATGCTGGATGTGGCCCGAGTCCTTTGACCAATATTTGGGGACCAGCTTTAGTGGTTTTGGTAGAAGTAGAGAGGTTAAATTTTTATGGCAATGGGTAATATATGCTATTTAATGACATTTCATTGGCTAAGTAGCTGATTTAGAATAAGATTATGCGACGGGCTTCTAATTGGAGTAAAGCACGTTTTCTTTGTAAAGGGTTTTCCTTAACAGATATGCAGGATAACTGGACAGCTTTGCTGCATTGGTGTTTTCTCTTTTCTTTGTTATTTTATTTTCCTTTTTATCCCCTAAGGTGAACCGCTTATCTCCAATTTCTTGTACTTTCTTCTCTTCATCTTAATGGAATTTTTTTTTATCAAAAAACAATTTACATAAGTAACAATTAAAAGTAAACAGTAAATAACTAGTGCATCAAATGCACAAACTTGTTATATGAGTAATGATTGTCAATTGTCTTGAACCACCTCTCCCATATGCTTAAGTTGTTAGGAAAAGACACATGATTGACTTTTATATTATATTTCTAACATGCCCCGTCACATAAAAGCCTTTTGGGCTTGAAGCACAGACAATGCACAGGCCCATCAAATGCACAAACTTGTGATATGAGTAATGGTTGTCAACTTTCATAAATCAACTCTCGTAAACCTTAAGTTGATAGGTGAAGATATATTAATGATTTTATATTATATTTCTAACATAAACCAAGGAAAGCTACTCCCTTGTGACTGAAATGTCACGGGTTCAAATCCAGGAAACAGTTTGATACAACTGGATCAGAGGTAAGGAAACCTAAGGAACTTAGAGAAGCTTTTGGCCCAGAAATGGCTTATGGATTTTCTATATATTGAAAGACATAAACGATACAATGAACATGAAAGCAAAGTGGAAATCCTCCTAATACAAGATACTGAATTATAGAAAGGAAAAAAGTAATGCAAATATGTAAGGGTAAGACAATGTACAAAAATTGTCCTCACCCCACCCTCGCTAGTCGGGGTTTAATGAGGAGTTTTCTTCATTTCTAACACAAACCAACCACTAACTAACTTTGCCAGTCAAAGATCAAAGACAAAATAAAGCTTTATATTTCCCCACACCACACCATTGACAAGTACCATAGTACATACCAACAAACAATAGTAGGATGAGCAATTCACGGGAGATATTACTAGTACTAACCACACAAGTTGCAAATGAAACGCCTTCCCTGATCAATGAATTTCATGAAGGGATTTATGTAAGCCTTGCAACGTGAGCAACGGACAGGACCACTCTCCCCAAAATCAACAACCTGTTACATTAGTTATTTAGCCAAACATTGTAACATAGTTTTATCCACCACTACAGCTATACAAAATATGAGTTGAAGACAGTAGTTATGGACACGACAACAGTCACTAATTTTGTTAGAATATATAAACAGTTGCAGAACCTTAATAGAAGAGAACTTTTTTTAACATTCCCTATGGAAATACTAGCAAATATAAGAAAGAAACAGCAAGATACAATATGCACAAAGAATTCCAAAGACTGTTAGTTCAAGAATCCTAAAAATGGCATGGATGTTCTCCCCAAGCAGATATGCCACAAATAGCTAGCAGGCAATCAAATATTTGACAAAAGATAAAGCAAAATCTTAACTTTTCATTACTTGGTTAACATAATAGCATGTGAAATGTATACAAATTACCCTATTAAACTACAGGCTCCCTAATTCAAATATTTAGAAAAATAAGCACAGATACAGAAACTTCTACAACTAGCATTTGAACAAAAAATAATCGCAGATGCAGAAACTAAAAAAGAAAGAAATAATCATTGGTACTTGGATCGGCTCCTCAGATGTATGTGGAAGGGCCAAAGGCTGGACTAACATAGCCAACTGCATTCCTGATGTTGCCAAAAGATCAGCAGTGAAAGGAATCTGTTTCATTCAACAAAAAGAAAAAGCAAATGAAAGAAAATCAATATGAAATGACAGAAATCTCAATATTTTCATAATTGAAGTAACCAACCTCTGAAGGTTACTTTAAATATAAGTAAGTTTTTTTAGAAAGAGAAGAATACAGAGCATGAGAACGATTTATCTTCTTAAGCAAAAATAATAAAAATAAAAAACCTCTTCAAAGCCAAAGCTTAAAATAATACATCAAAAGAATAAAGCCCTTCAATCCCTCTGCATATGAGACCATCAGTCCGACAAAAGTAACATTCAGGTCACCAGTAACCACAGTATAGAAGTCGCAAGTACAACTCTATACAAACAAGTGATATGAGCGAGAACTTATCTAAATACTAACATTTCTCATAACCTTATTCAAGGCCAAAAATATATGGCAAATGTTAAACATGACCTGATTGATTGTGCACTTCATGTAACGTGGACTGCAATTCCCCAGATCTCTTACAATGTAATCACTTGTAGCAGGCTGGACAATAAATAAAAAATAAAAATCAGAACAAACAGCAACGGTGATTAATGCAATATATATGTGACTTTCAAAAAAATGTACGACATCGCATTAGCTATGAAACTACATATTTTAAAAGCTTTTGAAAGGGGAATAATACAAATGGAAATAGATAATAATGGAGAAAAGGAAACTTTATGATTGAATGATTAATAATACCAAAGACCAGAACATGCAAGCACATTTAGCAAGCCTCGGTTTCAACACAAATCCATTTCTCTCTATAGTTTATATTAAATAAACCAATTATCAAGAATTTTCAGATGAATACCGGAGGAATGGTTGCCTGATTGCCTTGACGAGTTTCATGCAAGATTACTGCTGAACCTGGAGTGGGCCTTGGAATTTGATTGGGATCAATTTTGGAAGGCCCTGCCATGGGGGCTCCAGTTTGACCAACAGCAGGTGATATAGTAGTTGTCATAGATTGATTGGGAAGTGGCGGTGGCATGCCAAACATCCGAGGAGTCTGTGAAGGACCAGGAACTGGAGGAGGTGGTGCCATCTACGGAATTCCAAATATTCAGAATCCAGATTGATTTTCAAAAGTTGAATAAATGCATATAGGACATATTACATCACAATTTGAGTATTTGATATGGTAAGATATTAAGAACATTTAAAGAGTACACACCGACAACTATACAAATGAGGTGTTTTACCACGGCCAAAGGCCCATTCATAAACAACATATGATAATTAGTTAATTACAGATTAATTTACAGTGTCTTGATACATATGTTACAGAATAGACAGAGAATAAGGGAACTTTGAAAAATCAGATAACTGCTTAACCATAGCTTTTCATTTTTTGGGTTATGGTTTATATTTTTCAGACACCACTATACCAAACCATGCCTGAGGCATAAATTATAAGAGCTATGTCACACAACAGAAAGAGCATACCATACTATGTCCGTGCTTTAAAACCAAGACCTTGTGCAAAAGTAGAAAAGTTATACAACTAACAAGTGCTTGCTTCAAGCATTCACAAGCACTGAACTTGCTGGAAATTCAATAGCAAAGAATAAAAGAAGATGATTAGTATGAAAGAGAGCCATAAAATGCTTAGCAGTGCTTCAAAGTTTCCAAATTTTGGATGTTTCGGTCATATTATGCGCAAGATATGCACAAAACAGGCATTTACATTTATAGTTTGCCGACTTTGCTCTAACTGGTAAGAGGCAAATGCAATAACTTTAAAGCAGGACTTGCTCCATTCATTGAAATGGGACTGTTTTTTTTCTGGCATTTGTAGGGTGATTGTATGGGGATTACTCATCATTTGCTGTAATAAGAAAATATCTTCTCCTATTTATTTACCTTTTACTTTCTTAAACTTTTTTTAAAAAAGATAAAATCACATTGATGTAATTTTACATGGTACTGAAGACCTTATTTAATACTCTATAGTTAAAATGGTCTTTTGTTTGAATTAGGAGCAGTATCTATAATTACCAAGTGATACTCTATGACTTGATCACCATGCTCATGATAACCTCAATGATTTTAAATATGTCTACTTTTAAGGTTTATAATTTTCTGACTCTATTAAATTTGCAATATGTAAAAACTCACACCGCTAATTAAGGAGATTAATTAAATAAATGTGATAATTAGGAAATAATTCCATAATTGACCCTAATAATTATTATGAGGCTCTAATAATTATAGTAAGTGGGTAATAATGCTGAAAGTCGCTTTTCGGGCAAAAAGCGCAGATACCGGTTCTGCTACCCGGTATAATTGCGTACCGGTGACGTATCCCGGAAAATTATAATAAGTGCATGATAATTACTAGAATAATATGTAGGACTTGTAAAACGAGTTTCAAGTCAAAATAATGAGATCTGATGCCAGAACTGATACTGCCTATGGAAAAGCGCGTATTGGAAAGGTGCTCCGAAAAATAAAATAAAAATATGACAAATCTTAGAAAAATGAGTAGGTTAAGATTCCAAAGTTTGGGATTAAAATATTTTGCGTAGCTATTTTTGCTAATACTGCGCGTTAATTGAGTAAATGGCTATAAATACCCTTATTAAGGGCACACAACCCTAAATAACTAACCTATCCTACGTGAATGGTGTTGGTGGCTGAGCAGCTTGTGCATTTCTTCTTGTCTCTTCACCATTTTGAGGGTTTGTGACCTTCTTCCTTCATTTCTTCTCCTCTTTTGTGGGGTAAACACTTGGGTGAGTGCCTTGAGAGGTTGAGGTACAGCTCTTGCTGAGTTTAGAGGCTGTTCTTGTGTTGCCTTGTTGCTGGCCTTGCTGTTTGGGATTGTGGGAGTCCTTGGTTGGTATTTTGAGCTCCAAAGGAGTCACCTTTGTGAAGAAAGTTCTTTACTTGTGTGGCATTTCCGTGTGCCTTGAGGGTCTGACCTGTAGAGTCAGATTGGGGAGCTCCAAGAGCACATCTTGCTCTGTTTTGAGCTTTGGTAAGTTGTACCAACCTTGATCATGGGTTTTAATGCTTTAAAGGTGAAGTCTTTGCATGCTAATGGTTAAAATGAAGTAACCAACGTCTGAGTGAACTTGCATATGCTTAAAAATGGATCCTTGGACGTATTTAAGTGTTAAAAGTTGGACCTTTGGACTGGATATTCACGAAATGCAGAAACTGCATTCTGTCGTGAAATATCCGGATATTTGTCGAGCAGATATCCGGATATTGGATATCCAGATATGGGGATCTGGATATCCGGATATTGCATATCCGAATATGCCCCGAGGAATATCCGGATATTCTGGGATTTCGATGAACAGTGAGGTGTTGTTCATACAGAACTGATCTATAGGTTTATGGACCCTAGTTGATGAAGTGATACTTCTGTAATAACTTAACTAAGTCAGAACCTAAGGGGTTAAGGGCTTATGGCTTTGTGGGAAGCCTTAAGACGTAAAACATAAAAGGAAAAACGTAGTCTTTATACTTATGTTTATGAGCTTTGAGTATTGATACAATTGCTGGTCCTAAATCAGATTGTGATCTGCTGTGTTGGACTTGAGCTGTTTGGACTTTGAGAGTGGTTGGACTCTTGGCTTGGATTGATTGCTTGCAAGGTAAGCTTTCGTGTCCTTGGTTTAGCCATGTTGTGGTTCCACCATGTCCCATGGGGATGTGGTTTATGCATGCTGTGTTACATGTTTTTGATGTTTTGGAAATGCTGTTGAGCTGTTATATGGAATGTGCTGTTATGATATGCATGTGAGTCCACCTATACGGTAAGCCTGAGTATGTAGTACATACAATAGGGTGAGGCTGTGGGTGAGGTGCAAGCGGTGTTCCTTGTACTTACTATGTGGGTAATAGAAGTATTCCTGCATTTTCTCTGGCTAGTAGAATAGTGATAACACACATGGCATGAATATCTGTTGCGCTGCATACTTTTGGAACTTATACTGGAAATTACTGCTTTTAGAACTTATATTGCACATGTAAGTGAGCTTAGGGTGGAAGATCCTTGAGGACCCCTCGTCTTACTGAGATTTCTTGTTAGAGATCTCACCACACGTTTGGGGACGCTTATTTCAGGTTCAGGGAACCCAGGGGTTGAGACTCCTAGTGGCAGGAGGCCAGAGTTGAGTTAGATACCGCTGTACATGCTGACATGACTGGATATTGGTTGTTGTTTATGTTTTCTGCCATTCTTATGATATTTGAGTTGAGACTGTTGTTGGGCATTTATGGCCTTATTTGGTGAGCATGGGGTTTGTCCATGCCACATTGACTTTTCATTATGTTTTCGGACATTAGTTGATTAATGTATCAGGATATTGTCCGGACTACATGTTGTAGATCCGCGACTTTAGATATTCACTTTATATTTATATATGAGATATTCAGTTAGTTGTCTTGCAATTTACATAGAGGCAGTATTTTATGAAATTGATTAAGTAATCAAGTTGGCTAAGGTTAATGACATCATAATTGAATTAAAGAAAAAGTTATTCCGCATTTTAATTAAGCATGGCTTAATACGATAGTATGTTAACAAACCGGGTTAACACGGGCTGTTACACAATACCTGTTCTTAATCTACCTCATGTCTCTTTGTACATCAAAAATTATTTTAAAAAGGACACCTTATGCTCATAAAAAACTCTCTACTTTTAAAATCAAATAAAATATTTCAATGAACCATCTCTACGGACAAATGAACTATAGAACCACAATTTAATACTTCCCCTTCTGAGACCAAACATAAGAAACTTCCCATCTCCTCTGAAGCCTCTTTCAACCAAACAAGCAAAGTCATTGCCAACTTTGCTGGGTAATGCATACAGATAACACCCTTGTTTATAAATGCATAAATTAATGAAATTTTACAGTCATTTTTCCTGTTTGACATAAAAGACATAATTAAAAAATAAAAAATAAAATCTGTTTTTAGTACAATAGCTCAAGCTTACAAACATCAACTTGAGCTAAGACCATGCAGCTGTCGAAATTATTTTCTTTAGATATACAAAAAAAAAGTTTATTCCTTATACATAATGGTATAAGAGTACGTTACATTATTTTTATCAACTCATTCAGCAAAAAGTTGTGGCTAAAATTTGTTGGATAAAAAGACATTCAAATACAATAAAGTTCAGATAAAGAAAAGAACTACCTGCTGGGGTTGTTGCATCTGCCAAGAAGGTGCTCCAAAAGGTGAACTTGGAGGCTGCATTATTCCTTGAGATGCCATGGGATATGGGGGCTGAGGTTGAACAACCGGGCCCGGAGGAGTTCTCATTGTTGGAGGTCCAACTGGCGGTTGTGGCACACTACCAACCGGAGGAAAGCGTTGGGGACCTGAGAAAGCCCCGGCAGAAAATACTGGGGGCCCATTATTCATCAAGTTAGTGGGTGCACTTGTAGGGGGCATGACGGGATGAGTACTCATTGGTGGTGAAGTGAAAGGACTTTGACTTGGACGAGCACCCATAGTTGGTGGAGGAGGCGCAAGTGGACGGGCTGGTGGAGAACCACCAGGGGGAGGAACCCCAGAAACAGGTGCTGCAAGACTACCAGCAGATGATGAAAAAGAACTAGGAGCGAGTCTGGAACCAAAAGCTGGAGGTTGACCAGGAGGTGGCCCAGTAGGCCTTCCAGGGGCCACATTTGGTGGTAATGTAGATACCGGAGGTCCAGAAGGAGGCCCTGTAGGCCTAGCCAATGTTCCTTGAGGTGGACCAGGTCGAGAAAATGGAGGTGAGGAACCAGGGATTCCAGGCATAGGGGCTGAAGAAGGAAAAGGCGGTGGTTGGCCAAAAGGGGGAGGTCTAGAAGCAGGATTTGAGGTCATAGGAGGTCGATTGAGATTCAAATTGTGCATATTATCAGCTAGTGCATCTGGTGTACCCCTAAAATTAGGGATGTAATTAGGAGGAGGTGGCTGTGGTGTGTTATTGCCGGGTCTAGGTGCCCCTGGAGGCACAGGAGCAGCCATTACTGAATCAAATGAAATCCAAGCTCTAACTTCTACTAATCAGAGTTCTCCTTCAACAGATTATCAAACTAATACCAAAAGAGGGATCCAAATCTACAAGAAACAAAGATTCAAAAAATCATTGCAATTTTCCAGAAAAGTGAAAAAAGATCAAGGAGATTAACAAGAGCATGCAATCCAGTAAATCGAAATGATCATAGTGGCTAGAAATCGGAAAGAAAATTATGATAAATGAAAAGGAAATGGCAAAACCTGATATCAGATCGCTCGAATCTGCACAATTGGAGGCAATAGAGCTTAGATCGGGAATGAGGGGTTTTAGAGAGTGGGAAATCGTAGATGAAGAGCTAATTATATCAGCGCCATTTGGTTCATCGGTCATGTGTAACTGTTGAAGGGGCGTTTGGTTCGGGTTATTTCCAAATTACCAAAGCTGAGCAAAAAAAATTTATCTCCTAGTGCTTAAGCTCTGTCCAGTTCCGAAATTAATTAAAATAGGTTTTGGGTTCTAAATGTAAGTTTTCTTAATGTTATGTTATATAATTAAGTGTTGTTTCCAATATACATAATAAAAGTGAGAGAGAATATCAAATCATGAAAGAGAAAAAAAAATGTGGATCCCATATTTTTAATGTGTAGGTATGAAAGTGAAGTTATATTATGTTACATTATAAATATAAAATTCTCTAAATATTATATGTAATAATTTAGGACGCTAGGGACTTTTTCTTCTTTCTTTTGGGTCCATAAGTGATTTTTTTCAGAACGTTATATATTTGTTTGAGGAGAGATATTTTTACTACTAAAATTTTCTACTATCAACCTACTACCTATCTAATCACCATTGGATCAACATTTTCTTTTTTTATCAATTTTTTTAATATTCTCTCTCTTTGATTGAATGGTGATTAGATAGGTAGTAAGTTAGTAGTATAAAATTTTGGTAGTAAGAATATCCTCCCTATATTTGTTTTCACAAATCTAAAATGACTTCCTTGCACAAGATAATTTTATAAGGAAAAAATGTTTCTATCATACAAAAAAAAAATTGTCACATAAAAATGAGTGGTTTCATTATAAAAATAAGAGAGGGAAAAAATTAATGAAATTTATTCTTTTTTATGTGAGTAAGATGGAGAATTTTTATCTACAACAAAAATAGAGATATTAAACTCAATTTTATATCATGTGATAAGACAAATATTAAATTTGTTATATTAGGATAAATTTTCGCTCCTTTACCAAATTAAATTGGATTAATTTAACATATTTTGGAAAATAAGCATTAAAGGAATGTTTAAAATAAGGGGGGAAATATTTTACTGTCAAGGAGATAAAGTTATTTGCTCAAACCCCACAATATGTTGTTTTGATATTTCGGGGAAAAAATTGTACGGTTAAAAATCTTATTTTTCTTTTATAATATAATATTTTTTTCAAAATTTTCTGTAACTTTATCTCATGTGATTGGATACACTAAACCCTTAAGATAAATATAGGTGAGTGACGGTACTAAAAAAATATATATAGGTAAGTGCATTTTTTTTTATAATTTTAGGGATAGGATGTTGTAGCAACCAATTAGGATTATTAACCATATAAAGATAGAAATAAATATAATCATTGGATTAACATAATTGATCTAACGGTAAAATTGATTGGTAGTAATTCTAATTGGTTCACACTCTTTTATGTGTATGTAGGAGATATATTTTTTTTTGGTGATCAGTAAATAAAATTTTATCTCCTATAACATAAGAAATACTAATCTCATTCACTATATCCTAGAATAAGATTTATTTAGATTAACCAATTTAATATAGTGATATATAATATTTTCAAAAAATAATTTTTTAATTTATATAAAAAATTTAATTTTTTTAATTCAAACTCAATAAATATGTCTTAATAAATCCTTGCAATTTAAATCAATAATAAAAAATAAAAAGTGTTTACTTACCAAAAATAATAGGATAAATGGTCAATTGGTTATTAGAGGTTGACAAATGGGGTCAAGACTTGTGGGCAACCCTAAAGTCCTATATTTAGCCTTAATCCACAAAAACTCATATTTTGATAGGGGTTTTTTTTTTTTGGATAAAAAGGAAAGGAAAAAGCAGAAAGAAAATTACACAGCTCTGACCATACGAGGCCAAGCTGTACCCCTTAGATCATTTCCTAGTAAACCTATACAACCTTCAGGGGGAGTACTATAAAGATGAGTCTCCCAATCTAAGGTGTGAGTTAAACCAGCTAAAAAATCAGTCACTCTATTACCTTCTCTATATATATGAACAAACTCAACCTGCCAATCTAGGTCCTTCAGTTTTGTAATTTTGCTAATAATACCAGCCAAGGGGTGATGTTGTGGCGTCTCATTACCGATCAGGCTAAGAGCTATTAGAGAGTCCCCCTCCAAAACAATTTTACGAAAGCCCAGGTTCCAAGCAGTCTGGAGGCCCAGGAGGAGACCCCAGAGTTCGGCTTTGACAGAGCTTCCAATACCAAGGTTTCTAGCAAAACCCATTATCCACTTACCAGAGTCATCCCTCAACACTCCCCCACAGCCACTCTGACTGTTGCCTCTAGAAGCAGATCCATCTGTATTAATTTTGATCCAGCCAGATGGAGGGTGAGACCACTTGACCATAGTTTCCACTCGATACCCCAGTTTGAGGCCTGCATTCTTGTAGAGTTTCTTTGCTTCCAAGAAGTTGGAGTGGTAAGCCCGAGCCGCTCTAGCTGTCTGCTCCTCAGTTGAGCTTTTGTTTTCGAAAACCAGGCTATTTCTCTCTTTCCAAATGAACCAACAAATAATACCAAACAGAGTGCTCCCGAACTCACCTCCCAACATGCTGAGTTTAGGGTTCAGATTCACCTCCATCCAGTTTTGAAGCTGAAGGTTATTGAAACCTCGCCACTTCTCAGGCCTGATGAACATTTTCCAAATATCTTTTGCCCACCTGCAGTCTCTCATCACGTGGAGACAGCTCTCAGGGGAAGAGTTGCATCTTGGGCATAAATCCGAATCAGTCAAATGCCTTTGATTTCTTTTTAGATTAGTAAGTAAGTTGCTACCAAGGAGCAACCAAAGGAAAGTTTTAATCCTAGGTGGGCCATCCCAATCCCAGACAGCACTCCAGTTAGGTTGAGGAGGATTAGGACCTTCACTGGTATAACTATCGAAGGCAGATCTAATGGTAAAGCTCCCATCTTGAGACAGATTCCAGATCACCCGATCATCACCATTATCCGGGTTGGGAGTGCAAGTACTAGCAATACAGTTGAGAGCCACCTGGTTAAGTAGAAGTTGAAACTCTTGCCACTTCCATTCACCATGACCATCCACCATTTGGTGGACTTCAGTGTTTAAGATGCCATGGGGAATTGGCTGGATGGTGTGGTTGGCAAGAGGGCCAATGGGAAGCCACTTGTCCTTCCAAAAAGAGGTACTCATACCATTTCCTACCATTATCCTGGATCCCTCATAGATTTTAGGCCAAACCCGATTCAGACCCCGCCAAAGATTAGAGCTATTGGTTCTTTTCACAATATTGGGAAGGGAAACATCCTCCACTTTATATTTATTTTTCAGAACCTTGACCCATAGCTCATTCTTGTGAGTGAGCATTCTATGCCCCACTTTCATGAGACAAGCTTTATTTGTCTGTCTGAGGCTTCTGATGGCAAGGCCCCCATCCTTCTTAGCCTTACAAACCGTGTTCCAAGGTAAAGCATGTATTTTCCTGGCTCCATGGGTGGATCCCCAAACAAAACTTCTCATCTTTTGTTCCACTGCATCACAGGTGCCTAGGGGGATAAGGGTTGTTTGCATGGAGTAAGTGGGAAGGGAGGCAAGGACAGATTTGGTTAGGACAATCCTTCCTGCTAGAGAAAGAGTCTTTTCCTTCCAGGCATTAAGTTTGCTGTTAGTCTTGTCCAAAATGTGCTTGAATGTGCTTTTATTGACCCTCTTGTGCATTATGGGCATACCTAGATACTTCCCCAGATCTGCTGTTGGGGGGAACTTCAGAATTTGGCAAAGATCCTTTCTTCTGATATGGTTAACATTCTTGGAGAAAAAACAGCGAGTTTTACTCCTACTCACATTTTGCCCAGAAGCCATACAGAACTTATTCAATGTATCTGAGATTACAGCAGCTTGGTCGTTAGAAGCTTCAGAGAAGAGGAGAAGGTCATCTGCGAAGAATAAGTGGGAGATAGGGGGGCCTTTCTTGCTTAACTTCACCGGGATCCAGCTCTTCTGGGCCACTGCAGAGGAGATCAGGTGGCCCAAACGTTCAATGCACAGAACAAAGAGGTAGGGGGATAGAGGATCTCCCTGCCTAATCCCTCTAGTTGGACTAAATTCCTCCGTTTGCGAGCCATTCCAAAGAATATTCATTTTGACAGATGAAACACAGGCCATAATCAACTCCACTGCCGAATTAGGAAGACCTGTACAAAGAAGGGTATCTTTTAGGAACGACCAACTGAGCCTATCATAGGCTTTCTCGAGATCAACCTTTATAGCCATCCAGCCTTTCCTGCCTTTCTTGGTACGCATCGAGTGGAAGATCTCCTGGATAATAATGATGTTGTCAGAAGCATGTCTCCCCTTAACAAAACTGCACTGATTAGGCATGATGAGCTCACTCATGTGGTTCCTAAGTCTGGAAGCTAAAAGTTTAGTTATCACCTTATACACCACATTACACAGGCTGATAGGCCTGAATTGGCTAATAGTCACAGGGCTGTCCACCTTGGGAATTAAGCAAATAAGAGTTTGGTTGATACCTTCCACTTTCTTGGGATCAGCAAAAATGTCCTTTATGAGGTTTAGAACCGAAGAGCCCACTTTCTCCCATTGGGATTGGAAGAACATTGCATGGAGGCCATCACTACCTGGGGCTTTAAAAGGATGCATGCTGAAGATAGTGTTTCTAACTTCCAGGTGATCCAGAACTCTGCCAATTCTACCCCAGTTCTGGTGGTCAATCGACGGGAAAAGGCTCTCTATGCAACTGTCAGGAGGAATAGTCTGATCCTCGGAGTATAAGTTCTTGAAAAAATCAACCGCAAGAGCTTTGAGCTCATCAGGCCCATCCACCCAGTTGCCATCAGCATTCATGAGACTCTTGATCTTATTCCTTCTAGTTCTAGCAATAGTAGTAGAGTGGTAAAACTTGGAGTTTCTATCCCCAAAAGCTAGCCAGTTACAACGGGACCGTTGGAACCAAGTGAGCTCCTCTTGAACATAGATAGTGTTTAATTCCTGCCAGAGAGTTTTGTGGAGGCGTTCTAGAGCCTCATCTGGACCTCTACTAAGATGAGCATCAACACCCTTAAGCCTCCTCTGAATTTGTCTTTTCCTCCTGTGACTTGCTTTGAAAATGTTATGGTGCCACCACGAGGCTTCAAAGTGAAATTTGTCTTTCGCTACTGTCCAGTCAGAGTTCCTTTGCCAGCAATTGTCCACCACCTCACCAAAATCCTCCTTAGTTAACCAAGCAGCTAAGAATTTGAAAGGTTTAGGGCCTTCAAGCGAAACACCAGCAGTATCTTCCCCCAGGAGAATTGGCCTGTGGTCCGAGCCATTAAATAAAAGATGAGAAATGGTTCTGTTAGGGAAGCTCAGATTCCAGTCCTCATTTACCACAAGTCTGTCAATTCGTTCCTGAAGGCCACCCCTCTTCCAGGTAAAATTCGGCCCTGTGAAACCCAAGTCCGAGAGGTTACAATCACTCAAACAGGAAGAGAACTCCTGGGTACTGCCCCAACAAATCTCACTCCCCCCCTGTTTCTCATTCTCATTCAACATAGCATTAAAATCCCCCATGACAGCCCAGTTTTCTGAAACCACCGTAGCAACATCCCTAAGGCTATCCCACAGAATCCTTCTATCCAGTCTTCTAGGGCTACCATATACAAACGTAAACAATTCATCCTTACCAGTTTCCATCCAATAGAGTTTGGAATGAATGAATTGGTGATCCTCCTTGAGGATACAAACATTTGTGACACCTTTATTCCAGAGAAGCCAGATGCCACCTGAGAAACCCACAGCTTCTCTTTTAAAGTAACTATCAAAACCAAGGCTTCTAATGACTGAGTCTGCCTTTCTACCACTGAGCCTAGTTTCCAGCAAAGCGAGAACCTGAATTTTGTTTTGGAACACCAGATCTTTAATAAGAGTGGAGAAGCCCTTCTTCCCCGCTCCTCTACAATTCCAAGAGCACACTATCATAAAAACAGATAAAAGATAGTACCAGAACAGGTCTTGGATAACCAGTTAGACCCCTTTGCTGGTCTCCATATCTTCACCCACATTGGTGATGTCATCTAAGGCCATAGTTACTCTGCCCTCCTGGTGCACCTTCTTGCCTCTATCAGCTGCCTCTGGTGGGACTTTTTTCAGGCTAGGAACTGAGTGGGTTGCTGGACCTGTCTCCATCCTATCTAAAATAATGGTTTTGGGGGGACCACCAGTCTTCTTTATGCTCAAAGTATGTTGTCCTTGAACATTCACAGTAGCTCCCAGGTTCTTTTTTCCAGAAGCCCTCTCAATCAAGATAGCCTCTCTAACAGGGGTCTTATGACTGGTCAGACCCGGGTTCATAGGATTATTTTTCGATTTCCTAGGAACCGGACTCTTCCTGGGGGGTTGTTATCCTTTGGTATGGACTGGTTAGGTCCCCCCTGCTTTACATGGGTGTTCACCTCCTCTTTTTCCTCCCCGAGCATAGCAAAACGTGACCCAGAAGCTTTTGCTTTATGACCCTGGCCATAAGCTTCTCCTCCAAACTCCTTCGTTTTCTGATTTCCTGCCCTTTTCCTGTTTTTATTTTGCCTCTGGACTGTCATCCAGTTACCAAAGCCATCAGTTTCCTGGCTTGTCTCCACCTCTTCAGCTGTTTTCTTCTCAGCATGGCACTGGTCAGTGTGCTGGCAATTTGTTTTTTCTACTGTCGAGCCCTCAGGTTTACTAAGCTTTGTTGGGTTCATTTGGCATTGGTCCTTCTTGTGGCCATACTGACCACAGAGGAAACAAATGAGGTGAAGGCCCTCATAGCTTATGTATAGTTGCCTATTTCCAATCCTAAACTTAGACAGTAAACTTTTACTTAAATCAACTTCCACACAAAGTCTAGCAAACCTACCTCTGTCTGTGATTTCCTCTTGGTGTCCTTGACCACCAAGCCTCAGAGAGCTTTCATCGATCCTCAGGGTGCGCCCCACCATGTTGCCCATTCTCCATAGGTCTTTATGGGTGTAGAACTCACGAGGAACTCCTGGTATTCTGATCCACACCGCAAGGTTCTTAACCTTGTCGTCGTAGGGGTCAAAATTTGGTCTCCAGCGCTGAACAATGAGATAATGATCAGCAATGATCCATGGTCCTTGCTGCTGGACAAACATGTAATCTTGTGTTTTCTCGAATTCAACCATGAAGTGGTCGTTCTCCAAGTCCAATACCCTGTATTCCCCCTCCAGGTTCCACAATCTGTGGAGTCTGGTCCATAGGAATTTCGAGTTTATCCTCTTCCCCATCAGCTTCACGATGAGGGCATTCCTCCATTTCCTGCATTGTTCCAGCTTTTCCAAAATGTCAAAATGGAAAAACGGGTTAAGGGGGTCATCCTCCCCTGTTTGCTCGTATGCTTTCATGGCTTCTTCTTCGTCAGCCTCGTCCTTCCTACTCTGAGCTAGCCAGTCGTCTTCTTCTTCCTGTTGAACCCCATCCCAAACTCCGTTGACTTGGAGTAGTTGGTCCTTATAAGAGATCAGTTTCCGAGGGTCCCTTCGCACCTCTTCTTCTGCTTCTTTCCCAACACTTGCCTCACCTGTGTGTTCCATGTTCATCGCTTCGTCATCCACAGCGCCCGCTGTCACAGATACCTCATGCATTTCCAGATCCACAAGCTTA
>JAVKPL010013872.1:0-11934 GCA_032173675.1 Gastrolobium villosum | reverse complement strand
CAGCAGTATTGGCATTGAACATTATGACGTTTGAAAGAAGATGATCAATGCTTCAAATCTATTACAGGTGTTTTTACATGGATATTGATAAAGATATAAGGCCAAAAAGATGCCTTGAGACATCAAACTAAAAAGACACAATCGGTGTAGGACACCATCTTGTGCTTTACAAAGGAGGCCTGGATCCCTGGGGAAGCTTAAACCCTGTGGACATCTAACATCTAGCACTGTGAGGACACCCAATACCTTGAGGAAGCTATGCACCTTGAAAAAGCTTTGGGCACTTTGAGGAATCTAAATGTGCCTTTAGAAAGCCTAGGCCACCATCAGGCACCCTCTTCGTTCTTGTTTGACCCGTTTAGCTATCAATATCTCTCATTCAATACCAGTTTCTCAACTGAAATATGCAATAATTGAATGGCAAGGTATCTGTACGGCTAGAGAAAGCATCTTATGCCCCTCCAATAAATACCTCCAATCTCCTCTTAACCAAATATAGCTCCGAGCTTTATTGCTCTTAATCTCCTCCTTGTATCTCCCATTTTTCTCACCTATTCTGTCATCCACCATAAGCCTTTCTTCCTTGTTAAATCTTAGAAACTATTTCTTTGGAAACACTTTCCACTCCATAAAGTCTTAAAACCACCGTTAGTAAAAGGGTGCTAGTTATACTTCTACTAAGAAAACTATGCAAGTCTAGCAAAGAGGCTGACATGCAGCCTAGGCTCTCTTACGTTGTTCAACCCCAAGCATTTGTATTGTGTCCCTTGTTCTCTATACCCACTATTAAAGGCTAGATCTTCACTATATGTACATCTCCTTAGGGTCCGTTTGGGAGATGGTTTTAGGAGGGGAAGTGAAGGGAATGGAGGGTTTTAGGAAGCCCTTCCCTTGTTTGAGAGTTAAAAAAAATGAGGGAAAGGTTTTGAGTTGTTTTTACTAAACCCTCCAAAATCCCCCTTCTTCACAAAATTTAAGTTCCCTCAATTTGGAGGGTTTGAGGGGAAAAATATTAAAAATTATTTATCTACCCTTAGCATTAAAATGTGAAAACTACATAAATGTGAATCAATTTTAAATGTGATATTATTAGAAAAGTCTCAAATACCGACAAGATTTATCGACGAAAAATATTTCGTAAAAAATAGTGATGAAATTTTTGATGAAAATCATATACGTCAAAAAACTTCCCTCAACACTAAAGACGAGATTAGATACCGAACAAATTTTGCCATAATCACTGACATAAATTTTTTACGAAAAAAAATCAACCAAAATTGTTGATAGAATCTAAATTCCGTCAAAACTTTAGATGAAAATATTTTTGTCAAAATTTCTGAAGAAACACATTTCTATCGAAAAGTTTCGACGTAAAACAATTACGTCAAAGTATTTTACAAAAAAGGTTTCCATCAAAATTTGTGAATAAAAACATTTATGCAAAATTTCTTGACTAAAATTATTTCTTGTCAAAATTCTTTACGGGATCTAAATTTTGTCAAAATATTTCACTCAATATATTTTACAAAAACACATATTCATCGAAATTTTTCACAAAAAATATTTCCTTCGAAAATTTTTGACAGAAAAAATTTTCATCAAATTTTTTTACAGAATTTAAATTCTGTCGAATGTTTTCGGCGGAAATATTTTCATTAAACTTTTTGACACAAAGAATTTCTGTCAAAATTTTTAGCAAAACACATTTTCATCGAAAATTTTCGATGAAAAATATTTCCGTCAACTTTTTTGATTAAAAAACATTTCCATCAAAATTATCAACGAAACACATTTCTGCCAAAAATGTTTCACCGAAAATATTTCCGTAAAAAATTTTGACAGAAAAAATATTCCGTCAAAATTTTTAACGAAACACATTTCCATTGAAAAATTTTCGTAAAAAGTTTTGACGGAAAACATTTCGGTCAAAAATCTTAACGAAAAAGAATTCGTCAAAATTCTTCACATAATTCAAATTCCGTGAAAAGTTTTGATGAAAATATTTTTGTCATACTTTTTGACGAAAAAAATTTCCGTCGAAATTTTCGATGAAACACAATTCCATCGAAATTTTTTGAAGAAAAATATTTGCGACAAAATTTTCTATAAAAAACATTTATATCAAAATTTTCAACGGAACACATTTTCGTCAAAAAATTTTGACAAAAAAATATTCCGTCAAAATTCTTTTCAGAATCAAAATTCTATCGAAAATTTCACAGAAATGTTTTTCTCAAAATTTTTGAAAAAATATTTTCGTTGAAATTTTTAGTGCGACACATTTTCAACGAATATTTTGGATGAAAAATCTTCCGTCAAAATTTTTGAATGAATTCTTTTTTCCATCAAAACTTTTGATGGAATTTTTTTTGTCAAAAATATTTAACAAATCATTTTTGTCAAAACTTTTGACGAAAACTAAATTTCGTGGAAAATTTTGACTGAAATTTTATTTTTGTAAAATAGTTCATCGGATAAAAATTCCATGGCCTTCGATGAAAAGTGTTCCGACGGAAAAATGTTTTTTGGCATAATTTTTGTCATTTTCAACGTAGAATTTTCGTTAAAAATATGATCTTTTTTAGTAGCGTGAAAAATACATAAATAATTTTGTTTAGCAATTTTAAATTTAATTTTATTTGTAAAATATAATAATTATATTAATTTTAGAAAAATGGTAAAATTATAAAAATTTCTCATTGATCCTCCATTTTCCTCCCTTACCATTTTTTTAACTCCCAAACAAGGGAAGGGAATAGCCTCTAATTTCCTTCCTTCCCTTCCCCTCTCTCCCCTTTGGATCCCTTTCCTTCCCCTCACCTCCAAACTCCCAAACAAAGCCTTAATATATTACTCTAGAACAGATTTCATGCCACATAAAATGAATCATCTTATGTCTTTTTTATTATTATTTTGGATATCAACTCAAATTATCTCTTTGAGTCGAGTAAGCTCCCCCGGGTATCCCACAACCTTAAGTTTTTTGAGCCAGCTACGAGACTAATTCTGAGTACCGGGCAAATCAAGTATTAAAGTTTTACGCCCCTTTTCAAGATGAAACTGAGTTCTTTCTCCATCCACTCAACTCCCTTGCACTAACTGAACTATCATCGTTAAATTTTCATGTACTCATGTCTCTTTTTGATATGATATAATCATGTAAAAAATCTTAGTCATTCATCGATAAAAACAAAAAAACAAAATACAAAAATAGGGTCTTTTTGATTGTGTTCTAGTTTTTTTTTCTTAAAACTGTTTTGTAAAATAGTTGTGGAAACAGTTGTTTTCTATAGATATTTTTTTGAAAGTTAAAAATCAAAACAGAAAACAAAAACAACTCATACATGTTCTCTAAATTTGATTTTAAAAACAAGAAAACAATTATAGTTTTCAAAACATTTTTTACAAAACAGGTCTTACCAAACGAGTTTTTTAGTTTTTTGTTCTGAAAACTAAAAAACCGTTTTTCAAAACAGAAATCAAACAGAGCCTAAGGCCTGTTTTCGAAAACAGTCTTTTAGTTTTCAGAACAAAAAAACAAAAAAACTCGTTTGGAAAGAACTGTTTTGTAAAAAATATTTTGATAACTATAACTGTTTTTTTTTTAAATCAAATTTAGAGAACATGTATGAGTTGTTTTTGTTTTCTGTTTTGGTTTTTAACTTTCAAAAAGAAAAAATTATAGAAAACAACTGTTTCCATAACTATTTTACAAAACAGTTTTAAGAACAAAACTGTGTTTGATTGTGTTCTGATTTTTTTGTTCTTAAAACTATTTTGTAAAATAGTTATGGACACAGTTGTTTTCTATATTTTTTTTCTTTTTGAAAGTTAAAAACCAAAACAGAAAACAAAAACAACTCAGACATGTTCTCTAAATTTGATTCTAAAAATAAAAAAACAGTTATAGTTTTCAAAATATTTTTTACAAAACAGGCCTTACCAAACGAGTTTTTTTTTTTTTTGTTCTGAAAACTAAAAAATTGTTTTTAAAAACTACAATCAAACATAGCCTCGAGAATTTTTGAATAAATGACTGAGATTTTTCAAATGATAAGATGATGTCTAAGAGATATGAGAAGATTTATTTTCCATATATCACATAAGAGCATCCATCCCTCACCATCTCTCTCTTGGGTCGTTGTGAGTCTTGTGACTTCCCTGCCAACACCTTTTCCCTTCTTTTAGCTTTATTCTCACTTTCCATAGCTTATGCAACTACCCTTTTCTCTTTTTCACTAGAATAGTTATATTTGTGATAAGTTTTTATTTTTTTTCTCAAAAAGGTTTATCTTTTTATTTTCTCTCTTAACTTATACAAATCACATGCCACATCCAAATTATTTGAAAAAGAAAAGAAATTTTCCATCACATTTTTGGAATTGATTTTAGATCTGAATTACGTGACTCCCACGTTATCAAACAATATGAAAGGATGCTAATCCAAGTAAGTGAAGCATGCACAACGTGGAAGCTATGAAAGAAGTGGCAAAGCTAGATGTTGAGTTGAGTGCAAGAGAGAGAAATTTGTTCCTTGGTTGCTACAATAATATGGTAGTATACCGCAGAGCATCATGGAGGATCCTGTCACTGTTAAGGTGGCAAAGTGCTTTCAGATAATTATGTGGGCTCTAGCCAATAAACAACTTCTTCCAAAAGTGGAGTGCCAACACAGTAAACAAGCACACAAGACACTCTTGAGATATCACTACTTAGGAGGATCTCCTTCAGAATGGGGTTGTTCACAGGCTGCAAGCATATGGTAAAAGTTAATTAAAGGTAAAAACCATCATTTCATAACTTTCACTCAAAACTTATCATTTTAGAATAACTACAAACATAATCATGAGGTTTGATGGTTTATTCAAGTAAACAAAATAACTAGAGGAATTGATCGTTCCATGGTCTGCAATTATAATGCATTTATTTTTTGGAAATAATATATTCTTTAAGGAGAATATTAAAGATCATAAGAACACCATAATGATGATGCATTCCTCAGCACACACAAGTAAAATACTAAACTTTGATACCAAATAGTGCTGAATATTTTGCAAAACTGAATCAAATCACTCGGGTGATTTTATACCAAGAACACGGGAATGCTTAACCATATTAGATGTCTGTTAACTTTAACATTAGGGGTGTGCAGCAACTAATCTCCAGTTGAACTAAAAATTATTATACACATTTTTCAGCCATATAGCTCCTTCAGTGCATTATCTAACTTCTATTTTCAGATTTCCCCTTCCTCTCTTTTTAAATTTCCCCCTGTTTCTTTTAGTTCTTTCAAAAAAAGTAGTTTACAACAAGCAACAATCATAATTCTGTTTGCATTAGTTGGGAACGGATGGTACATTATTCTAGCATGTATATTATCTCTAAGCCTTCCCAAACTAAACTGGGAACGGAAAACTTAATGTGAATCTCATATTAAAGAAGTATAAGAAATATAGAAAAGGAAAGCAACTTAATAGAAACTTGGATTTCTTCAAAAATATATGGAGACTAGCTCCTTACAACTAAGGTAGAACTTTAGAATTCCTCACAACAGAAAAATAAATAAATAAGATACCACAAATTATTCTAGAGACTTGTAAACTCCCTCCTAAATCCTCACTCAGTAATTGCCTACCTCTCTCATTTCCCCCATCTTCCCGTATATCCCACACAGCCTTTAACTTTACCCCCTTGCTTCCCACACCAGTTGCCACAGGCAGGTTTGTTATAGCCCAAATACCTCTTCACCCTTACTCATATTTCCCATGTGGTCCAGCATAGGAGTGCCTAACACAACTTGAGTTATGTGGGGTATTTTCCATGATCCGGTAGTACATTTTATTCAGACAAGGTTTATTAATCATAACTATATACTAATGCAAAAAACTTAAAAGCTTACAGAAAGGTGTTTATAAAGAAAAAACATAATCATACTAATTCCTGATTCACATGCTGGAGCAGTATTGGCATTGAACATTATGACGTTTGAAAGAAGATGCTTGTTGAGATGTATATTTTCAAAAAGAAAAGAGTTATCGTTCTCAGGGAACAGGTTGAATTATTTTTTCCTTCTATTAATCTGAGTTAATAATCCTTTAATTGGTTTTATTTTGTTTATGGTTAAAAGAGATCTTTATTATATTCTAATCAAAACATTAAAATATGATCTAACAATGGGAAAAATTTTATCAATGAAAAAGGCTTCTGAGTATGTTAAAATCATGGATTACACAAAAGATATTGCATTCCTGCAATCTCGTTCAAAGCCACAGCAAGTCTATCCCAAATTCCGAAGCACTACAACTAGTTAGGTCGAAACTTCCCAGAATCAACCTTAACATTCAAGATCATCTTTTTCCAAAGGATCTTGAATCTTACAGAAAATTATCGGAAAACACCGTGATTATCCCTAATCTAAAGGGGTTCAATCGATCCTTAACAGAAACGCATTTCCCAAATTGCTTCTGTTGAAGAACCCAAGGTTCATTCCCATGAATCTCTTGAGTTGAAAGATTAAAAGAAACGATCGAATGAGAAAACGCAGCAATAACAAAGAACTAGCTAAGAAACATGCATCCAATCATTCAAACATACCCAGAAAAGAAAAGAATTAGAAACCCATATCTGAAACACTATAATATCCGAAAAATAAAAGCAAAGATACCAAGTATTTCAGAAAATAAAAGGATTCTTCAAACATTAAAGAACCCTAAACTAGATCTACAGAAAACTACAAGAAATCTACCGTTACACAGCAGATCCGCGACTCTTCTCCCTTGTAGATGCGTTGTCAAGGCCCTCCAAGGTCGAAGAAGAACGAACAGCAAGCGAACGAGCAGATCCACACAAAAGAAACGAAAACGAAAACGATCTCTCTAGCACAGAGAAGATTCAAACGAAAGAAAAAGAAAAGAAAACGGAGAAGAAAAACTTAAACGAAACTTTGTCTCTTGTTCAGAAAAGTAATTCTAAAAGCTATATTTCTAAAAATCTGCATCCTTGTCTAATATATCTTCTTTTTTTCTTTATCAGAACTTCCATCTTCTTGTCCTTTCATCACAGCCTTCCATCAGCTTCCCATCCAACGGTCCAGAATGCTCTCTTCTTATTCATTTAATCTGAAGATAAAAATAAATAAAATAAGTGAGTAAAAAGACAAAAATTTCCATTTTTACTTCTTACCTTTAATTTTTACAAATATCCTTACTTAACTCAATTGAGCATAATTTACCTGCAAAAACACCAATTAATAATCCAAAGACAATTAAATATTACACAATAATATAATATAATTATATATAAATATGTGCTAACAAAATACCCCAAACTTAACCAATTGCTTGCCCTCAAGCAATCAAACAAACTTTTATTAGGAAATAAACAGTTAGATCAAATTCAGAATCACTTAGCACTATTAAATTAAACTTAGTAACTTAGATAAATTTATAAACTATCTATGCAAAACATCACACTCCTTTAAGCATTGACCATGCTTAATGTTAACCAATTCCTCATCTAATTAATCATCTAACTCCAGTCAATCAGTAATTAAAGAAGCATTCAATCAAAACTCATGCACATTCAATCAGTTGCACACCTTAATTTAAAATGGTTCAATTGACAATCCACTGAATTCCTTTTCAGACATTTTCAATAAATCACACCTTTTCTTTTATAAGGAAGGATCACTCATTGTCATCATGCATGAATGTTTCCAATCTACACACCCATTCAGAAATTTGAAGTCCAATATGCTACTTCCATCATAGGGTCTTTAGAGCTTGTAAAGAGGCAGGGCTAGGGTCTTTGTTTTTCTAGTCACTTGGCTGACTAAGCTAACCCTTTAGTGTCTAACTAATTCTCTTTAGCCTTTCTGATATTTTTGCCTAAACAAGAGGGAAATTCTTTTAAAGACTCTTTTTTTTACAAGATCACTTGTCCTCTTTTTTTCAACATTTTCTTTTTTTCCTCCTGTCTTTTCCTTCTTTTTCTTTCCCTTTCTTTTTACTGACTTTCTTCTCCCTCTTGTATTGATTTCCTCATTTTATTTCTCTTTTTTTTTTTACAATTCTTTTTACTTTTGCCTTTTTCCTTCTTCTTTTAAAAAGTAAGCTCAGAGATCTTTTTATTTTTTAAAGACTCTTTTTTTTTACAAGATCACTTGTCCTCTTTTTTTTCAACATTTTCTTTTTTTTCCTCCTGATTTTTCCTTCTTTTTCTTTTTCTTTTCTTTTTACAACCAATTTCCCTTTGCCTTATTTAGCTTTTTGTATTTCTAAGCTAACGAGCATTAGCTAAACACTAAAGATAGCTGTATAGGGTAGTAAAGGAATTTGGCTTATAACATCAGGGTGAAACAGAAAAGAAAGGCTCAGGCTCAAATAAAGGGACCAAGGGATATAATTGAAGGGTAAGGCTTTTGGCTCTAGGCTAAATAATCAGAAACAATGCCCCAATCACACAGAAATAGCATATCGGTCATCCAAACAGAGTGCAGCATTCAAAACATCAATACATAATAACCAATGATCACTCTCAAAGGAATAAAGTGTTTAGGTTCAAAATACCTCACATAGGTTGTTAACCAGTGGATTATCAGTGAATCAGCAAATCAGAGGTTTCAACAAAATTGAAAGGCATGCCAATTGATTTTAAACTTATGTAACACTGATCGACTAAGTTAAATCCTTAATTGATTAGGAATTAAATTAAATTAAATCTGGTTATACTCAAGCAATGATCATGTTAAACATATCAAGCTATAAATTATTTCCAAGTTACTATAAATTCAGCATATGTTGAAAAGTAGACTAAAAAATAACTTGGTGAAAGCACATGATTACAAAAATCACCCCAAACTTAAAACTAAGCTGGGTCCTCACAGCAATACAAAATAATAAATTGAAACGTAAAAAAAAAAAAAAAAATAAGTAAATAAATAAATAAATAAATAATTTAATGAACAAATAAACAAATTAATGAATAAAGAACCTGGGTACCAATCACAGAATATCAGATCTCCGAAAAAGTATCATCTACATCGACCACGTCATCATCAGACCCCTGCTCAGCAGCTCTTGACGTCCCCTCATCACCAATTTGTTGTAATAGATGGGCAGGAATTTCAGGAAATTCATCCTGGGGGAAGGTTTCTTGATAAGATTTCTTACAGCAACGTCTAGAGGTTTTGATATATGTAATCAACCCCTTTACACATTGCTGCAATTCCATGATTTGATCTTTCATCTCTGAGACCTGGCCCTTTGCTGCTCGTGGAGGAGGCTGATTCTCTGAGACATGGCCCTTTCCTGGTCGTTGAGGAGGCTGAGTAGAAGATGGTTTTCTTTTTTTACGCAGGCTCGACTCAGCTATCCTTTTTAGGCAGACTTCATTTATTGGTGATTTAGGGAGTGGGACCATTTCAGTGTCTTCAGAAGAGGGTGGGACTCCAGCGTCATCACATAATAGCTTTACCAGACATGGGAAATAAAATGCTCCGGTGGTTTTCTTAGAGTTTGCACACAGCTCTTGGTGGATAAGTCTCTCGGGGTAAAATGGCAATCCTTGCAGTATGCAGTAAACCACCACACCAACTCTTGTTGTCAAGTGGTTCATGTGCAACTTCGGGAATATTCGGTGCCTCACAAATTTGGCCCATACCTGAGCTTCTTTGGTGAGCTCATTGGTGAACATTGTCTCAGAATCCCATTTTGTGTTGGGATTTCCCGTTAGGACCTTCGCCATTATTGAGTGAACGTTAGGTAGAGTTCGGTCTGTGAGAAACTTCAAATACCAGTTATAATCCCCGTCCTTGAGATCATAAATCTCTTTAATTTTGGCTGGGGAGATGTCCACCAGCGTCCCTCGAACGAGGACTTGTTGAGGGTCTTTCTCATCTGGGAAGTTAGCCACGAATTCGTGAACTAACCGGACAGGTACTTGAATATTTGGGTGACTAGCAAATATTTCCCATTTCCAGGGTCCCACATGTTGCCATACAAACAATTCCATATATCCCCCATCTTCAGTGAGGTCGAATCCGCGTTCGTAGTGAATGCGCAGTTTGCCCGCTTCTAGCTCCTTGAGTCTTTGTAATACTCTTTCTGGAACAGGCGGTTCTTGAGGGGAGGATGGTTCGGCCACTGCCTTTTTTTTATTCTTTTTTTCACGGAGAACTCTAGTTTTCTGCCCACCGTTCAAGGTTCTTGGTGGCATTGTTACTGAGTATGATTCAGTAACAATTCGAGATAAGAATAAGTTGTTAGTAACTCCAAGCATTCATTAAAGTATAACAAATCAGCAATAATAAATTAAATAAATAAAATAAAATAAATTATTATCCATAATTTTTAAAATATATAAATAATAAAATTTAACAGAATAAAAAAAAAAAAAAAAAAAAAAATTACTGAAAATGTTTATAACAGACGAAGAACGAATACATAACAGTGAAAGCAATGTAACCGGTTCACCACTTAGAAATATCTAAAAAAAAAAAAAAAAAAAAAAAAAACAGGTGCATGCAAAAATTTCAAAAATCAGGGAGTGCTTGTACTTATACAAAATAGAAAAATAGAAAAATAAAAAGAAAAATAAATATAAATATAAATATATAAGAAATTAAAAATTAAAAACCTTTTCATGAAATCGAATCCCGAACAAAGAATAAAAATATTATTAAAAACCAGAAACAATAAAAGATAAAAATAGTAAATAAATTAAAAAATTAAGTAAATAAATAAAACAAGGAAAAGTCCTGACAGAGAGAATCAGGTTCAACAAAGGGGAACAAGAACATAAATAAGGTTTGAAGCATAAAACAAAAAAATTAAGGTTATGGGGGAACATACCTTGGGTTAGCGGAAGTGGTGAAGAAATTCGGAAAGAACCGACACAAGGATGTAAGAGATCCGAACCTTTTTCGCTGGATGCAGCGCGCGCGGTGAGAGCGTCTGGCGTTAGGGGAAGGAGACGGGAAGAAGGAAAGAGAGATATGGAGAGATGGGAGGAAGACGAAGTGAAATATTGATGGAGAGAGTTGGAAAGATCGGAGTTCGGGCACTGAGTGAGAAGAAATGGTGTGTGCGAATAAAGAAGTGAGTTTTTAGAAAGAGAAATTATAACAACAAAAATAAAAACAAAACTCATTAATTAGGGTAAGCAGCCTAATTTAATGGATGTGACTAAAGAAGAAAAGTCACATCCCTGCGCAGAAAGGAGTTGTCCTTTCCCATGAATCATCTCCCTATTCTAAAAAGCAGGTGCTTCTTTTCAAAAGAGCATTAATGGTTTTGGTGTCTCAATGTTGCGCAGAGCATTGGGAAGGAGAAAAATGATTTAGGGAAGAAGAAAGGATCAGAAGAAAGGATCAGAAGAAATAAAAATAAAAATAAAAATATAAATTAAATAAAAATAATATTAAATTTACATCAGAATTTAATCACAGCCCAATTTAAACATAATCCAACTACCGAACACCTCTTGTGCTCTTCGTGCCTTTTGAAGGACTTGGGCTCTTAATTTTAAAAAGGCCCAAAGGAAACAATGGGAATCAATCCCAATTATTTACACTGCAGGACCTTCTTTTTTTAAGACTACTTGGGTGAATTGATTGACAAAGAGAGCAAACAGAGATCACTCTCTGGTATGATCGATCAACAGTCAGTGCACCTAAAAAATTTTTTAAACATGTATGGGCATCTGACTGAGCTGTCCCAATTAAATGGAATTATCATAGGAAGCACACTCCTACCCCAAACTTACTTATCTGCTCACTCTTCTTTGACACTCAGCACTTCTGGACAATTGGTGGACAATTCATAATGGATGAAAAAAAAAGAAAAACACTGATATATTGACAGCTCTTTATTTTTTTTACACACCTATATGACAGATCACAGATGCAGGACAGCTTGGACAAACTCAAAAAACAAA
>JAVKPL010013871.1:0-12110 GCA_032173675.1 Gastrolobium villosum | reverse complement strand
CGAAGATTTTGGATGGAAAATGAATTCCGTCGAAAATGGATGAGTAAAATAAATGCAAAAGAAATTGATTTTGTGAATTTTTTAAACGGAAAATAGATTCCGTCGAAGATTTTGGATGGAAAATGAATTCCGTCGAAAATGGATGAATAAAATAAATGCAAAAGAAATTGATTTTATGAAGTTTTTCGACGAAAAATGTATTCCGTTGACGAAAAATGTATTCCGTTGAAAACGAATTAATAAAATAAATGCAAAAGAAATTGATTTTGTGAAGATTTTTGACGGAAAATGAATTCCGTCGAAAACGGATGAATAAAATAAATGCAAAAGAAATTGATTTTGTGAAGTTTTTCGACGGAAAATGGATTCCGTCGAAGATTTTTGACGGAAAATGAATTCCGTCGAAAATGGATGAATAAAATAAATGCAAAAGAAATTGATTTTGTGAATTTTTTAAACGGAAAATAGATTCCGTCGAAGATTTTGGACGGAAAATGAATTCCGTCGAAAATGGATGAATAAAATAAATGCAAAAGAAATTGATTTTATGAAGTTTTTCGATGGAAAATGGATTCCGTCGAAGATTTTTGACGAAAAATGTATTCCGTCGAAAATGGATGAATAAAATAAATGCAAAAGAAATTGATTTTGTGAATTTTTGACGGAAAATGAATTCCGTCGAAAATGGATGAATAAAATAAATGCAAAAGAAATTGATTTTGTGAAGTTTTTCGACGGAAAATGGATTCCGTCGAAGATTTTTGAAGGAAAATGAATTCCGTCGAAAATGGATGAATAAAATAAATGCAAAAGAAATTGATTTTGTGAATTTTTTAAACGGAAAATAGATTCCGTCGAAAATGGATGAATAAAATAAATGCAAAAGAAATTGATTTTGTTAATTTTTTAAACGGAAAGGATTCCGTCGAAGATTTTGACGGAAAATGAATTCCGTCGAAAATGGATGAATAAAATAAATGCAAAAGAAATTGATTTTATGAAGTTTTTCGATGGAAAATGGATTCCGTCGAAGATTTTGGACGAAAAATGTATTCCGTCGAAAATGGATGAATAAAATAAATGCAAAAGAAATTGATTTTGTGAAGTTTTTCGACGGAAAATGGATTCCGTCGAAGATTTTTGACGGAAAATGAATTCCGTCGAAAATGGATGAATAAAATAAATGCAAAAGAAATTGATTTTGTGAATTTTTTAAATGGAAAATAGATTCCGTCGAAATTTTTGACGGAAAATGAATTCCGTCGAAAATGGATGAATAAAATAAATGCAAAAGAAATTGATTTTGTGAATTTTTTAAACGGAAAATAGATTCCGTCGAAGATTTTGGACGGAAAAAGAATTCCGTCGAAAATGGATGAATAAAATAAATGCAAAAGAAATTGATTTTATGAAGTTTTTCGATGGAAAATGGATTCCGTCGAAGATTTTTGACGAAAAATGTATTCCGTCGAAAACGGATGAATAAAATAAATGCAAAAGAAATTGATTTTGTGAACATTTTTGACGGAAAATGAATTCCGTCGAAAATGGATGAATAAAATAAATGCAAAAGAAATTGATTTTGTGAAGTTTTTCGACGGAAAATGGATTCCGTCGAAGATTTTTGACGGAAAATGAATTCCGTCGAAAATGGATGAATAAAATAAATGCAAAAGAAATTGATTTTGTGAATTTTTTAAACGGAAAATAGATTCCGTCGAAGATTTTTGACGGAAAATGAATTTCGTCGAAAATGGATGAATAAAATAAATGCAAAAGAAATTGATTTTGTGAATTTTTTAAACGGAAAATAGATTCCGTCGAAGATTTTGGACGGAAAATGAATTACGTCGAAAATGGATGAATAAAATAAATGCAAAAGAAATTGATTTTATGAAGTTTTTCGATGGAAAATGGATTCCGTCGAAGATTTTGGACGAAAAATGTATTCCGTCGAAAACGGATGAATAAAATAAATGCAAAAGAAATTGATTTTGTGATGTTTTTCGACGGAAAATGGATTCCGTAGAAGATTTTTGACGGAAAATGGATTCCGTCGAAGATTTTTGACGGAAAATGAATTCCGTCGAAAATGGATGAATAAAATAAATGCAAAAGAAATTGATTTTGTGAAGTTTTTCGACGGAAAATGGATTCCGTCGAAGATTTTTGACGGAAAATGAATTCCGTCGAAAATGGATGAATAAAATAAATGCAAAAGAAATTGATTTTGTGAAGTTTTTCGACGGAAAATGGATTCCGTCGAAGATTTTTGACGGAAAATGAATTCCGTCGAAAATGGATAATAAAATAAATGCAAAAGAAATTGATTTTGTGAAGTTTTTCGACAGAAAAAGAATTTCGTTGAAAACGGAATAATAAAATAAATGCAAAAGAAATTGATTTTTTGAAGTTTTTCGACGGAAAATGGATTCCGTAGAAGATTTTTGATGGAAAATGGATTTCGTTGAAGATTTTTGACGGAAAATGAATTCCGACGAAAACGGATGAATAAAATAAATGCAAAAGAAATTGATTTTGTGAAGATTTTTGAATGAAAATGAATTCCGTCGAAAACGGATGAATAAAGTAAATGCAAAAGAAATTGATTTTGCGAAGTTTTTCGACGGAAAATGGATTCCGTCGAAGATTTTTGAATAAAAATGTTTTCCGTCGAAAACGGATTAATAAAATAAATGCAAAAGAAATTGATTTTGTGAATATTTTTGACGGAAAATGAATTCCGTCGAAAACGGATGAATACAATAAATGCAAAAGAAATTGATTTTGCGAAGTTTTTCGACGGAAAATGGATTCCGTCGAAGATTTTTGACAGAAAATGAATTCCGTCGAAAATGGATGAATAAAATAAATGCAATAGAAATTGATTTGATGAAGTTTTTCGACGAAAAATGGATTCTGTCGAAGATTTTTGACGAAAAATGTATTCCGTCGAAAACGGATGACTAAAATAAATGCAAAAGAAATTGATTTTGTGAAATTTTTCGACGGAAAAAGGATTTCGTCGAAAACGGATTAATAAAATAAATGCAAAGAAAATTGATTTTGTGAGTTTTTCGACGCAAAATGGATTCCGTCGAAGATTTTTGACGGAAAATGTATTCCGTCGAAAATGGATGAATTAAATTAATGCAAAAGAAATTTATTTTGTGAAGTTTTTCGACGGAAAATGGATTTCGTCGAAAACCGATTAATAAAATAAATGCAAAGAAAATTGATTTTTTGAGTTTTTCGACGCAAAATGGATTCCGTCGAAGATTTTTTACGGAAAACAGATTCCGTCGAAAATGGATGAATAAAATAAATGCAAAAGAAATTGTTTTTATGAAGTTTTTCGACGAAAAATGGATTCCGTCGAAGATTTTTGATGGAAAATGAATTCCACTGAAAATGGATGAATAAAATAAATGCGAAAGAAATTGATTTTATTAATTTTTCGACGAAAAATGGATTCCGTAGAAGATTTTTGACGAAAAATGTATTCCGTCGAAAACGGATGAATAAAATAAATGCAAAAGAAATTGATTTTGTGATGTTTTTCGACGGAAAAAGGATTCCGTATGAAGATTTTTTTGTGAAGGAAAATGGATTCCGTCGAAGATTTTTGCACGGCAAATGAATTCCATCGAAAACGGATGAATTAAATAAATGCAAAAGAAATTGATTTTGTGAAGTTTTTCGACGGAAAATCGATTCCGTCGAAGATTTTTGACGGAAAATGAATTTCGTCGAAAACGGATGAATAAAATAAATGCAAAAGAAATTGATTTTGTGAAGTTTTTCGACGGAAAATGGATTCCGTCGAAGATTTTTGACGGAAAATGAATTCCGTCGAAAATGGATGAGTAAAATAAATGCAAAAGAAATTGATTTTGTGAAGTTTTTCGACGGAAAATGGATTCCGTCGAAGATTTTTGACAGAAAATGAATTCCGTCGAAAACGGATGAATAAAATAAATGCAAAAGAAATTGATTTTGTGAAGTTTTTCGACGGAAAATAGATTCCGTCGAAGATTTTTGACGGAAAATGAATTCCGTCGGAAATGGATGAATAAAATAAATGCAAAAGAAATTGATTTAATAAAGTTTTTCGACGAAAATGGATCTCGTCGAAGATTTTTGACGAAAAATGTTTTCCGTTGAAAACAGATTAATAAAATAAATACAAAAGAAATTGATTTTGTGAAGATTTTTCACGGAAAATGAATTCCGTCGAAAACGGATGAATAAAATAAATGCAAAAGAAATTGATTTTGTGAAGTTTTTCGACGGAAAATAGATTCCGTCGAAGATTTTTGACGGAAAATGAATTCCGTCGGAAATGGATGAATAAAATAAATGCAAAAGAAATTGATTTTGTAAAGTTTTTCGACGAAAATGGATCCCGTCGAAGATTTTTGACGAAAAATGTATTCCGTTGAAAATGGATTAATAAAATAAAAGCAAAAGAAATTGATTTTGTGAAGATTTTTGACGGAAAATGAATTCCGTCG
The DNA here is from genome assembly GCA_032173675.1 of Gastrolobium villosum. Classification (NCBI taxonomy): domain Eukaryota; kingdom Viridiplantae; phylum Streptophyta; class Magnoliopsida; order Fabales; family Fabaceae; genus Gastrolobium; species Gastrolobium villosum. The sequence goes on along the minus strand of JAVKPL010013871.1, from coordinate 7,596 downwards.
AAAACGGATGAATAAAATAAATGCAAAAGAAATTGATTTTGTGAAGTTTTTCGACGGAAAATGGATTCCGTCGAAGATTTTTGACGGAAAATGAATTCCGTCGAAAATGGATAAATAAAATAAATGCTAAAGAAATTATTTTATGATGTTTTTCGATGAAAAATGGATTCCGTCGATGATTTTTGACGAAAAATGTATTCCGTCGAAAACGGATTAATAAAATAAATGCAAAAGAAATTGATTTTGTGAAGATTTTTGACGGAAAATGAATTCCGTCGAAAACAGATGAATAAAATAAATGCAAAAGAAATTGATTTTGTGAAGTTTTTCGACGGAAAATGGATTCCGTCGAAGATTTTTGACGGAAAATGAATTCCGTCGAAAATGGATAAATAAAATAAATGCAAATGAAATTGATTTTATGAAGTTTTTCGACAAAAAATGGATTCCGTCGAAGATTTTTGACGAAAAAAGTATTCCGTCGAAAATGGATGACTAAAATAAATACAAAAGAAATTGATTTTATGAAGTTTTTCGACGGAAAAAGAATTGCGTCGAAAACAGATTAATAAAATAAATACAAAGGAAATTGATTTTGTGAAGTTTTTCGACGGAAAATGGATTCCGTCGAAGATTTTGGACGGAAAATGGATTCCGTCGAAAATGGATGAATAAAATAAATGTAAAAGAAATTGATTTTGTGAAGTTTTTCGACGGAAAATGGATTCCGTAAAAGATTTTTGACGGAAAATGGATTCCGTCGAAGATTTTTGACGGAAAATGAATTCCATCGAAAACGGATGAATAAAAGAAATGCAAAAGAAATTGATTTTCTGAAGTTTTTCGACAGAAAATGGATTCCGTCGAAGATTTTGGACGGAAAATAAATTCCGTCGAAAATGGATGAATAAAATAAATGCAAAAGAAATTGATTTTGTGAATTTTTTAAACGGAAAATAGATTCCGTCGAAGATTTTGGATGGAAAATGAATTCCGTCGAAAATGGATGTGTAAAATAAATGCAAAAGAAATTGATTTTGTGAATTTTTTAAACGGAAAATAGATTCCGACGAAGATTTTGGATGGAAAATGAATTCCGTCGAAAATGGATGAATAAAATAAATGCAAGAGAAATTGATTTTATGAAGTTTTTCGACGAAAAATGGATTCCGTCTAAGGTTTTTGACGAAAAATGTATTCTGTTGAAAACGGATTAATAAAATAAATGCAAAAGAAATTGATTTTGTGAAGATTTTTGACGGAAAATGAATTCCGTCGAAAACGGATGAATAAAATAAATGCAAAAGAAATTGATTTTGTGAAGTTTTTCGACGGAAAATGGATTCCGTCGAAGATTTTTGCCGGAAAATGAATTACGTCGAAAATGGATGAATAAAATAAATGCAAAAGAAATTGATTTTGTGAATTTTTTAAATGGAAAATAGATTCCGTCGAAGATTTTTGACGTAAAATGAATTCCGTCGAAAATGGATGAATAAAATAAATTCAAAAGAAATTGATTTTGTGAATTTTTTAAACGGAAATTAGATTCCGTCGAAGATTTTGGACGGAAAAAGAATTCCGTCGAAAATGGATGAATAAAATAAATGCAAAAGAAATTGATTTTATGAAGTTTTTCGATGGAAAATGGATTCCGTCGAAGATTTTTGACGAAAAATGTATTCCGTCGAAAACGGATGAATAAAATAAATGCAAAAGAAATTGATTTTGTGAACATTTTTGACGGAAAATGAATTCCGTCGAAAATGGATGAATAAAATAAATGCAAAAGAAATTGATTTTGTGAAGTTTTTCGAAGGAAAATGGATTCCGTCGAAGATTTTTGACGGAAAATGAATTCCGTCGAAAATGGATGAATAAAATAAATGCAAAAGAAATTGATTTTGTGAATTTTTTAAACGGAAAATAGATTCCGTCGAAAATAGATGAATAAAATAAATGCAAAAGAAATTGATTTTGTTAATTTTTTAAACGGAAAATAGATTCCGTCGAAGATTTTGGACGGAAAATGAATTACGTCGAAAATGGATGAATAAAATAAAAGCAAAAGAAATTGATTTTATGATGTTTTTCGACGGAAAATGGATTCCGTCGAAGATTTTGGAAAAATGTATTCCGTCGAAAACAAATGAATAAAATAAATGCAAAAGAAATTGATTTTGTGATGTTTCTCAACGGAAAATGGATTCCGTAGAAGATTTTTGACGGAAAATGGATTCCGTCGAAGATTTTTGACGGAAAATGAATTCCGTCGAAAATGGATGAATAAAATAAATGCAAAAGAAATTGATTTTGTGAAGTTTTTCGACGGAAAATGGATTCCGTCGAAGATTTTTGACGGAAAATGAATTCCGTCGGAAATGGATGAATAAAATAAATGCAAAAGAAATTGATTTAATAAAGTTTTTCGACGAAAATGGATCTCGTCGAAGATTTTTGACGAAAAATGTTTTCCGTTGAAAACAGATTAATAAAATAAATACAAAAGAAATTGATTTTGTGAAGATTTTTCACGGAAAATGAATTCCGTCGAAAACGGATGAATAAAATAAATGCAAAAGAAATTGATTTTGTGAAGTTTTTCGACGGAAAATAGATTCCGTCGAAGATTTTTGACGGAAAATGAATTCCGTCGGAAATGGATGAATAAAATAAATGCAAAAGAAATTGATTTTGTAAAGTTTTTCGACGAAAATGGATCCCGTCGAAGATTTTTGACGAAAAATGTATTCCGTTGAAAATGGATTAATAAAATAAAAGCAAAAGAAATTGATTTTGTGAAGATTTTTGACGGAAAATGAATTCTGTCGAAAACGGATGAATAAAATAAATGCAAAAGAAATTGATTTTGTGAAGTTTTTCGACGGAAAATGGATTCCGTCGAAGATTTTTGACGGAAAATGAATTCCGTCGAAAATGGATAAATAAAATAAATGCTAAAGAAATTATTTTATGATGTTTTTCGATGAAAAATGTATTCCGTCGAAAACGGATTAATAAAATAAATGCAAAAGAAATTGATTTTGTGAAGATTTTTGACGGAAAATGAATTCCGTCGAAAACAGATGAATAAAATAAATGCAAAAGAAATTGATTTTGTGAAGTTTTTCGACGGAAAATGGATTCCGTCGAAGATTTTTGACGGAAAATGAATTCCGTCGAAAATGGATAAATAAAATAAATGCAAATGAAATTGATTTTATGAAGTTTTTCGACAAAAAATGGATTCCGTCGAAGATTTTTGACGAAAAAAGTATTCCGTCGAAAATGGATGACTAAAATAAATACAAAAGAAATTGATTTTATGAAGTTTTTCGACGGAAAAAGAATTGCGTCGAAAACAGATTAATAAAATAAATACAAAGGAAATTGATTTTGTGAAGTTTTTCGACGGAAAATGGATTCCGTCGAAGATTTTGGACTGAAAATGGATTCCGTCGAAAATGGATGAATAAAATAAATGTAAAAGAAATTGATTTTGTGAAGTTTTTCGACGGAAAATGGATTCCGTAAAAGATTTTTGACGGAAAATGGATTCCGTCGAAGATTTTTGACGGAAAATGAATTCCATCGAAAACGGATGAATAAAAGAAATGCAAAAGAAATTGATTTTCTGAAGTTTTTCGACGGAAAATGGATTCCGTCGAAGATTTTGGACGGAAAATAAATTCCGTCGAAAATGGATGAATAAAATAAATGCAAAAGAAATTGATTTTGTGAATTTTTTAAACGGAAAATAGATTCCGTCGAAGATTTTGGATGGAAAATGAATTCCGTCGAAAATGGATGAATAAAATAAATGCAAAAGAAATTGATTTTGTGAATTTTTTAAACGGAAAATAGATTCCGTCGAAGATTTTGGATGGAAAATGAATTCCGTCGAAAATGGATGAATAAAATAAATGCAAAAGAAATTGATTTTATGAAGTTTTTCGACGAAAAATGGATTCCGTCTAAGATTTTTGACGAAAAATGTATTCCGTTGAAAACGGATTAATAAAATAAATGCAAAAGAAATTGATTTTGTGAAGATTTTTGACGGAAAATGAATTCCGTCGAAAACGGATGAATAAAATAAATGCAAAAGAAATTGATTTTGTGAAGTTTTTCGACGGAAAATGGATTCCGTCGAAGATTTTTGCCGGAAAATGAATTACGTCGAAAATGGATGAATAAAATAAATGCAAAAGAAATTGATTTTGTGAATTTTTTAAATGGAAAATAGATTCCGTCGAAGATTTTTGACGGAAAATGAATTCCGTCGAAAATGGATGAATAAAATAAATGCAAAAGAAATTGATTTTGTGAATTTTTTAAACGGAAATTAGATTCCGTCGAAGATTTTGGACGGAAAAAGAATTCCGTCGAAAATGGATGAATAAAATAAATGCAAAAGAAATTGATTTTATGAAGTTTTTCGATGGAAAATGGATTCCGTCGAAGATTTTTGACGAAAAATGTATTCCGTCGAAAACGGATGAATAAAATAAATGCAAAAGAAATTGATTTTGTGAACATTTTTGACGGAAAATGAATTCCGTCGAAAATGGATGAATAAAATAAATGCAAAAGAAATTGATTTTGTGAAGTTTTTCGACGGAAAATGGATTCCGTCGAAGATTTTTGACGGAAAATGAATTCCGTCGAAAATGGATGAATAAAATAAATGCAAAAGAAATTGATTTTGTGAATTTTTTAAACGGAAAATAGATTCCGTCGAAAATGGATGAATAAAATAAATGCAAAAGAAATTGATTTTGTTAATTTTTTAAACGGAAAATAGATTCCGTCGAAGATTTTGGACGGAAAATGAATTACGTCGAAAATGGATGAATAAAATAAAAGCAAAAGAAATTGATTTTATGAAGTTTTTCGATGGAAAATGGATTCCGTCGAAGATTTTGGACGAAAAATGTATTCCGTCGAAAACAAATGAATAAAATAAATGCAAAAGAAATTGATTTTGTGATGTTTTTCAACGGAAAATGGATTCCGTAGAAGATTTTTGACGGAAAATGGATTCCGTCGAAGATTTTTGACGGAAAATGAATTCCGTCGAAAATGGATGAATAAAATAAATGCAAAAGAAATTGATTTTGTGAAGTTTTTCGACGGAAAATGGATTCCGTCGAAGATTTTTGACGGAAAATGAATTCTGTCGAAAATGGATGAATAAAATAAATGCAAAAGAAATTGATTTTGTGAAGTTTTTCGACGGAAAATGGATTCCGTCGAAGATTTTTGACGGAAAATGAATTCCGTCGAAAATGGATAAGTAAAATAAATGCAAAAGAAATTGATTTTGTGAAGTTTTTCGACAGAAAAAGAATTTCGTTGAAAACGGAATAATAAAATAAATGCAAAAGAAATTGATTTTTTGAAGTTTTTCGACGGAAAATGGATTCCGTAGAAGATTTTTGATGGAAAATGGATTTCGTTGAAGATTTTTGACGGAAAATGAATTCCGACGAAAACGGATGAATAAAATAAATGCAAAAGAAATTGATTTTGTGAAGTTTTTCGACGGAAAATGGATTCCGTCGAAGACTTTTGACGGAAAATGAATTTCGTCGAAAACGGATGAATAAAATAAATGCAAAAGAAATTGATTTTGTGAAGTTTTTCGACGGAAAATGGATTCCGTAGAACATTTTTTACGGAAAATGGATTCCGTCGAATATTTTTGATGGAAAATGAATTCCGTCGAAAATGGATGAATAAAATAAATGCAAAAGAATTTGATTTTGTGAATTTTCTCGACGGAAAATAGATGCCGTCGAAGATTTTTGAAGGAAAATTAATTTCGTCGAAAATGGATGAATAAAATAAATGCAAAAGAAATTGATTTTATGAAGATTATTGACGAAAAATGGATTCCGACGAAGATTTTTGACGAAAAATGTATTCCGTCGAAAACGGATTAATAAAATAAATGCAAAAGAAATTGATTTTGTGATGATTTTTGACGGAAAATGAATTCCGTCGAAAACGGATGAATAAAATAAATGCAAAAGAAATTGATTTTGTGAAGTTTTTCGACGGAAAATGGATTCCGTCGAAAATGGATGAAAAAAATAAATGCAAAAGAAATTGATTATGTGAAGTTTTTCGACGGAAAATGGATTCCGTCGAAGATTTTTGACGGAAAATGAATTCCGTCGAAAATGGATGAATAAAATAAATGCAAAAGAAATTGATTTTGTGAAGTTTTTCGACGGAAAATGGATTCCGTCGAAGATTTTGGATGGAAAATGAATTCCGCCGAAAATGGATGAATAAAATAAATGCAAAAGAAATTGATTTTACGAAGTTTTTCGATGAAAAATGGATTCCGTCGAAGATTTTTGATGAAAAATGTATTCCGTCGAAAACGGATGAATAAAATAAATGCAAAAGAAATTGATTTTGTGAAGTTTTTCGACGGAAAAAGAATTTCGTCGAAAATGGATGAATAAAATAAATGCAAAAGAAATTGATTTTGTGAAGTTTTTAGACGGAAAATGGATTCCGTCGAAGATTTTTGATGGAAAATGAATTCCGTCGAAAATGGATGAATAAAATAAATGCAAGAGAAATTGATTTTATGAAGTTTTTCGACGAAAAATGGATTCCGTCTAAGATTTTTGACGAAAAATCTATTCCGTTGAAAACGGATTAATAAAATAAATGCAAAAGAAATTGATTTTGTTAAGATTTTTGACGGAAAATGAATTCCGTCGAAAACGGATGAATAAAATAAATGCAAAAGAAATTGATTTTGTGAAGTTTTTCGACGGAAAATGGATTCCGTCGAAGATTTTTGCCGGAAAATGAATTACATCGAAAATGGATGAATAAAATAAATGCAAAAGAAATTGATTTTGTTAATTTTTTAAATGGAAAATAGATTCCGTCGAAGATTTTTGACGGAAAATGAATTCCGTCGAAAATGGATGAATAAAATAAATGCAAAAGAAATTGATTTTGTGAATTTTTTAAACGGAAATTAGATTCCGTCGAAGATTTTGGACGGAAAAAGAATTCCGTCGAAAATGGATGAATAAAATAAATGCAAAAGAAATTGATTTTATGAAGTTTTTCGATGGAAAATGGATTCCGTCGAAGATTTTTGACGAAAAATGTATTCCGTCGAAAACGGATGAATAAAATAAATGCAAAAGAAATTGATTTTGTGAACATTTTTGACGGAAAATGAATTCCGTCGAAAATGGATGAATAAAATAAATGCAAAAGAAATTGATTTTGTGAAGTTTTTCGACGGAAAATGGATTCCGTCGAAGATTTTTGACGGAAAATGAATTCCGTCGAAAATGGATGAATAAAATAAATGCAAAAGAAATTGATTTTGTGAATTTTTTAAACGGAAAATAGATTCCGTCGAAAATAGATGAATAAAATAAATGCAAAAGAAATTGATTTTGTTAATTTTTTAAACGGAAAATAGATTCCGTCGAAGATTTTGGACGGAAAATGAATTACGTCGAAAATGGATGAATAAAATAAAAGCAAAAGAAATTGATTTTATGAAGTTTTTCGATGGAAAATGGATTCCGTCGAAGATTTTGGACGAAAAAT